>JBAKBP010004399.1:0-136698 GCA_037953745.1 Lithodes maja
ATTTGGTTATAAGGGAGGTCGTCAAACCTCCCAATTTAGTAGCAGTCTCTACGTTTCCAACGTAGGGCTTGAATCCCAAATTGGAGGCGGACATCCAAGAAACCTTAAACCCCAAGCCGTAGCACAAGCAGAGGACCAAGAAAAGACACAAATAAACAAATCAGTTTATTAGAAAAAGAGCGTAACAGTACGGTGCATATTAAGGAAGTACTGTACATGTTACAAGTATCAGTCTAGGGTCTTAAAAGTGCCGCCGCAGGGTAAGGAATAGGTCATGTCGACCTGAGAATGGCACACCAATCCGGGAAGAATGAAGGCAATTGTACATAAAGACAAGAATCTGAAGGCATGGCACAGTAGGTGGATGATCTCCAAGGACACTCTTTAATTACAAAAACCGGGTATGGGGCATAGACATACCAAACAAGTAACCCCTAGACAGTCGAGTCTATACGTAAAGAAGTAAGAGATATCCTTAATACTAAACAGGGATGACATACATGTAAAATGAAAGAGAGAAAGGCATTGTACAAGTATACAAAATGACCCCCCCCCCCCCCCAGTGTAGAGAAAGGAAGAAAATACAGTATGGGATGAGAAGAGACACAGGATGGAGATGAATCACGTGACACATTGGCCTAACGCAACACAAGACACACCTGGCCTGGCAGCGGACATGGACAGGTACGATGAGACAAAAGTGCTGTGGGAGGACCATAACCCTGTGTCGGCTATGTCCGATAGTGAAGAATTGTTTAAAAATCTCACAGTCGCCGCATAAGAGCGGACATCATGTGCGGAGCCCTTCGTAAGGGGATTACAGTACTAGCAGTAATGACATGGCGTAAATGAAGTCCCACAGCACGTTTGCCTAACCGTGTCCCTGTCTTAGGGGCCAACCAGAGCGCCGTCCCCGACGTCGGCACAGCGGCACGCACATACGTATGCAAGGCTCTTACCGGGCATAGCGGATAATGCGTGCTCCCACATTTTAAAGCCGGTACAGTAAATGGCTTAAAAATGTGCGCCTCACGTTCATTCATGGCCACAAAATGAACGGAAGGGGCCAAAGTGACTGACCCCAAGGAAGGCGAAAAACTCAGGCAATTCGGGGCCCTCGACATGGCAGCCAACTCCGAGACCCTCTCTCCTGTAGCCAACGCTAAAAGAAACAATGTTTTATCAAGCAGATGAACAGGTGTTATAATAATAATAATAGTTCTTAAAGCTAGCGCATGCTAAGCTAGCTAAGGATAGCTCAATAAGGCCGATTAGGCGTATTTCCATTGGGGTCCTGTACTACTACCCCATCCCTTTGCTCATGAGGGATGGTAACGACTCAGTGCTTGTGAAAAATCTTTAATGCGCCGAGCGTGGGCGCGAACCCGGGCCTTCTGGGTGGAAGTCCGAGACGCTAGTCACTACACCAAGCGAGCCGCTTGGGTTAGTGGTGTAGATGGGTGAGGTAAGGAGCCTTAGAGCCTTCGCCAGAGACCATTGAGGCGGTATCTGGCGCGGGGGCGGTCTGAGCCTAAAGCAGGCTTTCATGAAAAAAGACAGCTCCTTGTGAGGGAGCACCAGCCCCGTCAAGGTCTCAAAAGGCTCCCTAATAGCGGACAGGTGGTTCCTAATGATGTTGTACATGTATGTGCGTGTCGCAAACAAGTGATTAAGGTAATGGAAGACTAACGCAACCGACGGAACTGTTTGTTCGGTGTCATTGATCCATTTAGTGAAAGTAGTCCAATGAGACTCGTAAGTCTTCCAAGTAGCCTTAGTCCAGTGCTGATTAAGCATATCAGTCAAGCAACGTCCATATTTCGGCAACCACCCTGCCTCACAAACATCCACGATGCGAATGCCAACGAGGTCCCTAGGTCTCCAATCTGTCCCAAGTGGAAGTCTGAGACAGACAGAGGAACGGGACTCGGGCACCATCGCTTCAGCTGAGCGTACCAGGCTTGGGCCGGCCAGAGGGGCGCGATTAACCAAACCTTGCCACGGTACTCTCTCAGCCTGTGTAGAACTTTGCACATAAGCAGTGCGTCGGGCGGTGGAAAAGCGTAAATCGACTGCCACCTGCTCCAGTCCTCGCTGAAGGCATCCGGCCCCCCCGCCTGAGTACAAGTCCAGCGGGTGAGGTAGTCCGGCAGCTTGTTCGTCCCTGAGGAGGCGAACAAGTCCACCTGCGGATGGCCCCAGGAGGCTGCGAGGTCGTCGAAAACGCTTTGTCTTAATGACCATTCTACCTTGGTGCTCTGTCCTCTCGACAAAGCATCCGCCCAAAGATTGGCCGTCCCGGGCAGGTAAGTCGCATGCAGGGTGATACTGTAATGATCGGCCAGGTAAAACAATTTCTCCGCCAGGTCTTGGAGAACAACAGACCTGGAGGAGCCCTGCTTTTGGATACAATGAACCGCGGACATGTTGTCCATCCTGAAGGCCACCGACTTGCTCGTGAGGGCCAGTCCGTGATCCCGCAGGAAGAACAACGGTACCAACAGTTCCAGGGCATTGATGTGGAAGTGTGAGAGCCCCGACCACCTGCCGTGGTTTTGATGTCCCATGTCTGATTGATAGCCCCACCCCACCTCGCTCGACGCATCTGTGTCTACCCAGATGGTCGGCGGAGGAGCAGTCCAGGGCACAGCCACAGAGAGCGTGCCCCGAGCGAGCCAGTGTGTCAGTCTCAGATGTATTGAGCGCGGTACCGTCCACAAACGGTAAGGGGGCGAGATAGGGAAGTGCCTGTTGCCCAGCTGAATGAGGCGTTTTAGTCGGAGCCGGCCCAAGGGCACGGTCAGAGACGCCCAATTCAAAGACCCTAGTAGGGAGTCCCAGATTTTTCGTGTTATCGAGATCGAGTGCAACACGACAAAGAGCTTCCTTCGAAGTTTCGCCGCATTCACTCGACTCTGGGAAACGGTGGCGCTTAGGAGATCCCAGTGCAAGCCCACCCACGTCACTTCTCGTGACGGTGAGAGGCAGGACTTGGGAATGTTTAGTTTGAACCCCAGGTTTGTGATATGTCTGACTACAGTTAGTGTGTCCTGTACACAGTGTGTGAGAGAGAGTGCTGAGATGAGCCAATCATCCAGGTAAAACAGGATCTGAATCCCTTGTAAGAGAAAGGGGGTCAGAGCCTGCTTTACCAGTTTGGTGAAAACCCGCGGTGCTATGTTGAGGCGGAATGGTAGTCTGGTGAATTGGAACACCCGTTGATCCGACTGCAGTGCTAGGCAGCCCTGGAACCGAGGGGCCATCGGCACATGCCAATAAGCATCCTTCAGATCCAGAGTGACCACCCAAGACAAGGGCTTGAGTGCCAGGCGTACCTGGTTGATGGTGAGCATGCGGAAACGGGTGTTCACAATGTGAGAGTTGAGGACTGAGAGATCTACCACTGGCCTCATAGCAGCGCAGTCCTTCTTTGGGACCAGAAACACACGAGAAAGAAATACCTTTTGTGTAGAAGATATTTCCTTGAGAATGCCTTCCTCGTGCATGGACATGATCACTTGGGCCACTTCCTGAGACACTGGTTGCTGTCGGGGAGGGCACCTGAGAGGAGGCCTGGACCTCCACCTCCAAGTCAGACCCTTCTTGACCACCCGACGCGCCCACGACCGGCAGGGCATTGCCGGTAGTGGGGGCGGAAGAAGCCGGTGCGGGCGCCTTGTGTCAGGCCCATCACCGCTTCGACGAGATGGTCGGGCGAGGGAAGAGGGGACTGGCCAGGAAGAACTACGCGTTTTTTGTCGTGGAGCCCCTCTTGGACTTATTGTAGTGGGATGAGCCACCACGTCCTCCCCCAGACGTCCCCCCGCCTCGCCGAAATGATGGACGGGCCTCGCGCTCCGGCCTATCCCCCTCCAGACTGTGTCTGGCAGCGGAGGAACTGGGGCCCTGCGCCTGCCAGTGCCGCATCCCCTCTTGACGGGGACGGCGATCCGGGGACCGACGTCCACGGAAGGCGGGTACACCACGCCCCCTGGGAGCAAGTCCCCTGGCCACACCTTTAGCCTGGCGCCCTTTGCCGGCGACAGACCTGCCCCCGCGTCCGCGGGTGGAGGAGGATGAAGTGGGCTTCGCCACCACCTTCCGTTGGGCAGAGTAGGTGTCACTCTGCGCCAGTAGGAAAGCCCCATGCCAAGCCTCCTCAGGGAACAGACCAGGGGTCAGAAGGTCAGTCAGGAGGAGGCGGTTGCGGACGTCGGCAGGGGCCTTCTTACAGAAAGCCACCCGAAGTTGTTGACGGCAACGAGTGGCTTCATGGAGGGAGTGGCGGATGTCCTGAACAGGGTTGAGGGCAAGCTGCAGGGCGATCCGTCGGACATGCTCAAATCCTTGTCGATGATCAGCTGATTCCAGTGACTCAATAAGGCGGAGGTGAACCCACGCCAGTTCCAACTGAGCAAGAAGAGTTGAAAGTTGGCGCGCCGCTCGCTGACGGAACTTAAAGTCCCGGTCCAGTGGTGCCTTCTCCGGTGCCGTGAAAAAGGAACACGGAAGGGGGCCCACCGACAGTTTGGGAGCATTAAGCCACTCCTACACAGACAGAGGGAAGCCCGAGGAGGTAAGGAGCATGCCCGACAGAAAAGATGATTCCATGGATGGGATGGCCGGCAAAGTCTCAGCCATGGACTGACCAAACTCCACCGCCTCACGGATCCACTCACCCCAGGGACCCGGACAGACGTGCGGTAGTTCGAGCATCAGGACCCCGTCCCGATCCCGCACATTCCTGAGGTACGGCGTCCCTGAAATGGCAGATAGGGAGTGGACATCCGCAGACAGGTCCTGGCGGGAGTAGTCAGCCCAGGGCTTGGTGGCAGTGTAAGGCAATACTGATGGACGATAAGAAAAATACCGCATGTCTTGCCGGTTAGGGTATGCCCTCACATCGACCTCAGGGACCAGACCCTGTGGAGTAATGGCCTGGAAGATGTTTTTCTCATTTACCTGGTTAGCCCAGCCCTCCGGCACAGCCCGCTCTCCGGCCGGCAGGTGGACCGCTCCCTCAGGGTTGAAGGCGATCACAGCTCTCCAAGCTACAGAATCCCCATACAGGGATGGCATCTTGACTTTGGGGATCTTAAACTTGGAGAGAGGCGGCACGGAGAGGGGTGAGAGAACAACCCCAAACCCTGGCCCGGGATAACAACGGGCCAGAGAGGAGTCGTAGGTGGCGTCGGAGGTGCAGGTGATGAAGCAGATGATGTCAATGGTACCACGACCGGGAGAGCAGGCCGAGATGGGATGTGGTCGGCAACAGGCGGGAGAGGAGCCACAAGCGGAGTCTGCAGAGGTACCGGGTTCGTAGTACCCAACCGGGAGACCACCGCCTCCATGGCCGCCGTTACAGAGGAGAGGATGTCTGCCTTATTGGAGGCCATCTGAAGACGAATAGACGCCAACTCCGCCCGTAACTCCGTCTCCGCAGCAAGAGGGATGGACGCCTGTAGAGGAGACATGGAACCAGCCTCACTGGGCCCTCGGGCCTCATGGTCCGTGAGTGGGGAGAACTCAGGGGACGGTGGGGAGGAATGTGCCTCCACGGCGGGGTCCTCCTGGCCCGAATCGGTGCACCGTCCGAAGACGAGTCGACCCCCACATTCCCGTCCTCCAGCCTATCAAAATCCGCAACCTCCATCTCAAGAATATCGTCTAAATGGTCAGAGAGAAGAGTAGGAGACGGCTGGCCACAAGGGATCGAGGCGTCGGAACCTCCAGGTGGAGGAGGAGGCGGGGAGGGCATCGCCGCCGGGACCACCACAGCCGGGCCCGCCATAGGGAAGAGGCCGGGACCCCTCACAGGCTGGGAGGCAGGCAGAGGCTCGAACTCCACCCCACCAGTGGCTGAAGATGGTGCAGGATGGAGAACGACCTCCTCGGCAGGCGGGGCAGGACAGCGTTTGGCCCTGAAGACCGTGGAACCTGATGTGAGGAGAAGCAAGACGGGGTCGGTCAGCAGGGGATGGAGATCGGCGTCGTTTCCTCCTGCCAGAAGCTTCAGAAGTCATTGATAGGTCGGAGGGAGGCACTCGATGATCATGACGCCTGGGGGCCCGCTCCCTGGGATGCGCCCTCCCGCCCGCCGGACCCGAACTCCCGGGAGGGGAGCCCCGAGCCGTATGAGGAGAGCGGGAGGGACGAACAGTAGGGGAGCGGGAACGGCGTGCAGCATCGGAGGTAGGTGGGATCCCCAACAACACCCGGACGTCATCCTCACGGAATGAAGGAGCCCTGTGCAGGACCCTCTGGACGTGACTGGAGATGACATCCCACGACTGGCGGAGAGACGTCCTGGCCCGTTGTCCTTCCGCCGACGTAGGTAGAGTCTCCAGCAGTTGAAGAGCGGAGAGACACACCCCACATCGGCGGGGATCGTAAACTTCCTTCCCGTAGCACGCCGTGTGGAGGCAGCATTCCCGATGATCCCGCAAGGCCGACCGCTGACATGTCGGCCGAGAGCAGGGAGGAGCCGGCATCACAGCACTGAAAAATGGGGAAGCATTACCCACCAGTGGAGGTGAGACAGGCAATATGAGGCAGTATAGCCAAATCAGCATGTAATACTCAGTAAGACAATATCCAGTAAGAAGCTAAGTAGCAAGTATAACAGGAAAGTCAAATAAAAATCACCCACACCGGAGACCCTCAACACCAGGGCTGGGACAAGCCCCTTAGCGAGGCCCAACCCTGGGAACAGGTCCAAACCAAATTTTGGGGAAATTTGTCCCCTCCGAAATACCTGAGAACCCTCTGTGAGAGCGGAGGGAGGAGGTGGCGAAGTGGCGGCGGCGTAGGGACAGCCGGCAGTAGAGCGGGCACCAGCTGAAAGGAAAAGGTCAAGTGTGAGCAACCCAACAGTACCCTATAAGTTTAAATAGGGGCGGGGAGGGAATCCAAAACACACAGGACATCGCCACTTTGGGTCGAGTCCTAGGACTTTTCAGGTGGTCCGTGGTCCACCCAGTATACAAGGAGGCCGCCTGTAGGGCGGGAACCAGGTACAGAAGGAGGACACAAGGAACAGGACAAAAGGGATAGGAAAACAGCCAATCAGCCGTTGTCCAAGAAGCCCTGTCCAGGTACATGAAATAGGGGGCAGAACAGGGCGCATAAACCAAGTTAAGTGAAAAAGCTATGTGGCCTAGGCCTTGACAAGGCACAGGGCACATCAAAAAGATAAAGGCGCTTGTAGGGCGGATTTAAAAAGATGAAGGAGCTGAGGACACCAGAAGACCCTTGCCTGTGTGGCGAAAAAACGTGAGTAAACATGAAAATCGAGTCAACTTGTCCAAGCATATCCTCCCTGAGAGCGGGGCTCCTATCGCGTACAGTTTCCAGACATCCCCCCCCCCCCCTTATTGTGATCAAGTAACCACAGGCAGGGGAAGAACAGAAACATGTAAAATGTAAGAAAAACTAGAATTTAACCGAGAGCTACGAGACCGAGACTTCCCAGTCAGTTGAGACAAAAGGAAGTCAGAAGGAAAGGACCTGTGTGGATCATTCCAACAGCGGGCAGCTCAAGGCAAAAAACCGATTAGCTAAACACACAATATAATGAGAATTTTAACAAGAGCGTAGAAGACCAACCAGCAAGTCAGTAGAGACAAGAGGAAAACAGAAGGACAGGACTATGTGGCCCAATCCGACGGTGGTCAGCTCAAGTTAAAAAACACAGGCCTAGCCTAGTTACACAATTCACATAAAAGAGAAAACACTAGGGCAGCGTCAATCCCTGAGTGAAAAAACCTAGTAACAAAGCTAAACACTGCCCGAGAAGCCCCACAATTACGTTAAATTAATAAAATAAAAGGAGGATAGCCTAGGGTTTGACCGACATTTTCACCAGAACCACGTATCCATGAGTCAAGGAGGCCCGGGGAAACGAAAAGGAACTGACAAAAGCGTGAACCAGGCGAACGAAATACAAGACCACCAACTATGGACAAGTTTAATAAACAAGTCAGAAGGGCTATAGGTCAGTTGAGACCAAAGCAGCATGTTTGTGAGAGAATAAAGGCTGTGTGGCCTATGCTCACACAAAAGCAGAATCCAGAGAAACCTCCTGCTCAAGTCTTGTAAAACATCGACACGTAGTCATATGAAAAAACAATAAAATAAAAAGTCACAAAGGGAAAGAAACACAATGCATCCCGCGGGAAGCATCCCCCCCCCCCCCAAGTTACGTTAAGGGTAGTTAAAGTGAACATGAACCCGAAAAGCGAGGGTAGAATCGATACACAACGACCGCTACGCGGCGTCACGGACCAAACAGCCCCGAAGAAAACAAATAAATAAACACGTCTCCAGCACTACGCGCACACCCATTAAACACGCCATAAATCCGTATAAAGTGCTGCCTACATCACTGAACATCCTTCTAAAACCTCAACAGCCTGAAAAGGCTCACACTCACTAATAGTTGAAGCGAAGGGGATGCAAAGCAGGTACTCGCGAAGCACAGACAAAAAAGGCGTGTGACATCGACGGTGGGCGCGAAGTGACTGATACTTTGGCAGGTCCTGGCGCAGGCTCATAGAACATGGAGCATGGCTCAGAGGAGAGCAGCTAGATTAAATGGGTAACTATAACAATTCTTTCTCTCCTTCGCTTTCTCTTCCTTCTTAGTCGTCTCGGAGTGTGTACAACGTGCCTAGTAGTGAATTGAGGTGCAACTCTAGAGATTATTTGGTTACTTCGCGTGAGTACAGTGGGCCCCACAAGGGTGCGGTTACCTAAGTCCGAGACATGCGCGCACCCTTGTAAAACGCACCCTTGGAGCTTAAGAACCTATGGGAAATTCACTATGTAGTCCGGGGACTCTTCAAACTTACCCTTTTTTCGCCCAATAACCCCTGAAAAACATGAACTAAGGAAAGAATACCTGCACAGTATAGAAATGTGATTAGATATTAGATAGAATAGGGGTATTACACTCACTTTGGATGGTTTATGTATGCGTGGAGGTTGGGATGTTGGTCTTACTGAGGAGCCTCGGACCCTCAGTAAGACCAACATCCCAACCTCCACGCATACATAAACCATCCAAAGTGAGTGTAATACCCATATTCTATCTAATATCTAATCACATATCTATACTGTACAGGTATTCTTTCCTTAGTTCATGTTTTTCAGGGGTTATTGGGCGAAAAAAACGCACGCTTTGCTTTTTTCGCGCTTTTTTCGCACCCTTGGATTATAAGCACCACACGGACATCTGCCGCACGGTTGGAGAATCGCACCCTTTTAGTGCGCACCCTTGCGGGGCCGACTGTACCGATAAATCGGCCCGCTGTGGTAGCGGCTGAGATCATAAGCCCTACGTTGGAAACGTAGAGACTGCTACTAAATTGTGGCACTTTAGTAAACCGGTGGTAAACAATACCGCATGCGTATCGGTTTGGCCAAGATTACTCGGTTTATGTAAGTTTATTATGAATTATAATTTAGTGTTATGGTAAGTTGGCTATCTACTATTATGTTTATAAGATATAATAAGTAATGATAAGTAAATTATTGTATATTTCTTACAGTTTCTTACAGTAGATCCTCTGGAAAAAGGCAAACTATGCCTGTGTATCCAGCTCAGTACCAGTACTTGCACTGCTGCGGTCGTTCACGGTGTTGGCGGCGGCGGTAGCAGACGCAACATTTTTACTATTCTGTATTTTTGTTTTATAATCAAACTTCAAATCTTGTCTTCCCCATGCTTTATCAAGATTACTTTCAAACTCCCTTATTGATTCGGAATCGACTACATACTGGGGCAGTGCGTTCCACTCATTTACCACTCTATCACAAAATGAGTTCTTTGCCTTCTCAAGCCTATTTCTTTCTTTGTAAATTTTCTTAGAGTGTCCTCTCGTTCTTGTTCCCTCCCGCATCAAGAAGATACCTTCACACACATCCTCATCGTACTTTCCTGACACTATCTTAAAAGTCTCTATCATATCCCCTCTCTTTCTCCTATATGCCAGTGTCGGAAGCCCCAGTGTCCTCAACCTCTGCTCATAGCCTGCGTTCTTCAACGTTGGTACCAGCTTGCTAGCTCTCCTCTGCACTTTCTCCACTGCTTCTATATCCTTTACCATATATGGAGCCCACACCTGGTTTGCATATTCCAGGTGCGGCCTAACCAGCGCTGTATATAGATTCCTGAAGATTTCTTCGTCAAGTGACACAAATGTCCTCCTTATCAGCCCTACAATTCTATTGGCTTTGTTTATCTTTTCCGCTAAATGTTCTGAGAAATTTAACTTATTGTCTATCACTACTCCTATATCCTTTTCTGCACTCACTTCCTCCATCGCTTCATACATACTGTATCCTACCTTGTCTATCTTGCTGGTCCCAATCCGCATGTACTTGCATTTTTTTGGATGAAAAGGCATTAACCAATGCTCAGACCATCCCTTCATGCCCTCCACATCTCCTTGAAGCAAACCCATATCTTCCTTACACCTCACTCTTCTATACAGTTTAGTGTCATCCGCATACAGGTATACCTCACTTCCATTAGTTATAACTTCAGGCAAGTCGTTAATAAATATAACGAACAGCAGTGGTCCCAACACAGATCCCTGAGGTACCCCACTTGTAATTTCCCTCCACCCCGAGCCTATTCCATTCACCAGTACCCTCTGTCTCCGATCTTTCAGGAAGGCTTCTATCCATTTCACACATTTCTCCCCTATATTATAGCTTCTAACTTTCTCTATTAACCTTTTATGTGGGACCTTATCGAAGGCCTTCATAAAATCGCAATATACCACGTCTATTACATCACCATCTTCTAGAATTTGCATCCAATCATCTACCACCTTAATTAGCTGTAGTACCGTCGACCTCCCCGGCAAGAATCCGAACTGTCTCCCACTGAAAAGTTTATTTGACTTCATATGATCCATTATTCCTTCTCTAATTACCGTTTCCATTAGTTTACACACAACACTTGTCAAACTGACTGGTCTATAATTCCCTGGGTCATTTCTCTTTCCCTTCTTAAATATAGCTGTTATGTTCGCCTCTCTCCAGTCCATCGGGATTTGTCCTGTATTAAACGATACCTCAAATAACATTTTCAATGGCTCTACTAACATCTCCCCACCTTCCTTTATGATTCTTGGGTGTATCCCATCCGGTCCCGGTGACTTACTTCTGTTCATTTTTTCTATAGCCCTTCTTATTCTAGCATGGGAAAACTCTACTAGTTCTAGTGCCGGCGCCTGTTTGATGGGAATAGTAGGCACTGCATCCTCCGACTCCACTGTTAGTACCCCCCCGAAGTATTTCCCCAGCACCTCTGCTTTCTCCTTATCAGTCTCCGCTCTACTCCCATCATTCAACCCCCCCACCAGCTCTGGGATCCCTACTCTTCTTGTTAACTTTTCCTGAATGTACTTCCAGAATATTTTTGGATTATCCTTCACATTTCTAGCTATCTCTCTCTCCCTCTCCTTCACCCCCCTCCTTGTTTCCCACCTTATTTTATTGTTTATTTGTCTGCGTTCCAGATCCACTTCCTTAGCCTCTATACTAGACCCCCTGTTCTTTTTTAACAATTTTAATCTTTCCCACAATCGTTTCTTTCTTCTAATCAATATCCAAAGCTTTCTTTTCATTGGCAATTCTGGGTTAGTTCTTTTCCTCAATTTTGTTTTATCCTTATATTCCCTTACTGGTACACTTTTGGATACAGCATTCTCCAGTTTGACTCTAATTTTCCTCCACATTCCTTCAGCGTCTTCACCGTTCAAATATTCCCCCCAGTCAATGTCCAAACACCGTCTCAGCAGCTCATAATCTGCTCTATCATACATGTATATTTTTCTATTGCTTCTATTATCCCTCTCCGATTTAATGTTACAACTAAAACTTATACAGGCATGGTCACTACGACCTATAGGGCTATCCACATTAACATGTTCCACTATATCCTCTTCATTGCTAAAAATTAAATCAAGTACACTCCCCTGCGTCCCATCTCTATATCTTGTCATCTCTACAATATGTTGCGTTAAAAAACAATCTCTCACTTTCTCTATAAACTTATTTTCCAGGCTACCCTGTCCCGCTGGAGTAGTACAATTTGCCCAGTTGATCCTTGGCAAATTGAAATCTCCAATCAAAATTTTATATTTGTTCTCTCTATTATCTATCTCCTCCATTGCTTTCAGTAGGTTATCATCCTCTCCCCTGCTATTATTTGGGCTTCTATATATAGAGGCAATTAGAATTGATCCTCTTACACATTTTACTTCAATACACAAATACTCACAATACTGCTGTCTCATATCCACCTCATTAACCTTGAGCTCTTTTCTTACATAAATAAACAGTCCTCTTCCAACCTCTGCTCTAATAGCATTTCTCTCATATAACTCAAAACCCTCCAAACTATATTCCACCAGTTCCCTTTCAATTCTAACATTTTTTGGTCTTACTTCCTGTAGGGCTATGACATCAGGTTTTTCCTCTTCATCCTGCAACCTACATATCAGTTCTCTTTTCTTATCCTGAGTAAACACATCCACATTACTAAACATAATCCTTAATCCATCTACCATTCCTTCATCAATTACACCATCCCACTCCTCCAGTCCGTACCCTACTCCCCAATTAGCACTACTGGGTCTGCCTCTTTGTCTCCTATCTCTCCCTGTGACACCTCCACCCCGTTCTCCTCCTCCGTCACAACTCTCATCACATTCTCTCCCCTCCCTGATCTCCCCCTCCTTTCTACTCTTATAAACCACTTCCTCACTTTTCCGTCCCTCACTCTCCAGTAAAAATTTCTCTTATCCTCCTCATCCAACTTTCCATTATTTTCATCAGCCTTTTCTTGTAATTCCTTAATTTTTTTCCTTTGTTCTATACTCAAATCCTTCTTTAGTCTTATGTGTTTCAATTTATCATTTGTATTTAGCCTCCAACTAAAATTTGTCACAGTCTCCGCCACTACCCTAGTTTTAAACTGTACCCTTATAGGTCTCATCTCTCCCCTTTTATATCTACCTATCCTACTGATCTCCTCCACCTGCCCTTCCCATCCATATTCGTCCTCATCCACACCTTTCAAGACCTCCTTTACTGTCTCCATATCCCTCACTTTTCTCACTCCATTATCATTCATATGAGTCTCTATATCTCCATACAAGATTACACCCCTATCCCTGTCCATGGCCTCCCTCACGACACTCTCCTTGTTCTTCATGACCCCTACAACTGCACTCTCAAAACTCTTTTTGGTCATATTCATTTCTTCCTTTTGCTCTTTCATAATATCCTCCAAATCCTTGACTTTTTGTTTACCTACCACCGTCCATGCAGTCGACTCCTTTACTTCCGTGAAACGTCCTTCGTATTCCTTCAGCTGCTCCTTCAATGCCATATTCTCTGCTCCCAGTTCATCTACCCTTTTCAATACTATCTCTAGGCTCTCATTAACTGCCAGAAAAGGCCTGCATTCACTTCCTTCGCTAGGCCTATTCCCTTCCCCATCTATCACACCACACATTACACACAGTGCCTTAACTTTCTCACCAATATCCCCCTTCCATTTCTCCGTATCACTCATCCACTTTTCCAAATCCTTCACAACAATACTAACCTCTTCTAACTTCTTATCTGTGCTCTTAAATCCCCGAAAACGTTGTAACCTTCCTTCCGCCTCCGTCATACCCGAAATTCCCTCTGCCATGTTTGTTTACAAACTCAACAACTCACAACCCTACCGCTGTCCCGTCACTACACTCTTTTATTACACTATATATCACCCCTCCACCACACCAATATATCCTCCAAACCTTCACTAAATCCTTCCTCTTCTTGTTAGCCCCGTATGCACTCGATATCCTTGAATTAATTGAATATTCCCATAACATATGCCGGAGCCTCAAACTTGCGTCCGCCTTCCGCCATGGTGCGCCGCCAACAGCGATATCAGCGATTTCAGTAATTTTTTTTTTTCTTTTAAAGTCAATGTACAACAACTTTACTTTAATTATTTATATATCTCATGGCCTGTTCGGTTATTGGCGAAGTTCGGATAATGACAGGTCGGATATGGGAGTGATTACTGTACAGTCAGCCCCCCCAATACGCGATTCCACAATTCGCGAAAACCCTAATACACGAGTGACCCCTCGAAAATAACATTAATTAATTAAACATTAATTACGCGAGGTGGTACCACAATACACGAATCGAGAGCTAAGAAGGGGCCAAATCCGCTATTCCCGCTTGATACGCGAGCACGTCTACGTTTCGCGAGGCCCAGGAGTAGCTCTGAAAAAAGAAGAAGACGGGCATACGCCTGCCTTCCCTCCCGCTTACCCTCCCTCCCTCCCTCCCACAGTCCCGCTCAAGCGTCATAGCCGTGCGGAGTGACCAAACGTTTGTAGTGCCTGCCACTTTTTTCGCCATGCCACGCCAATATAAGAAGATAACACACAAAATGAAGGTGGAAGTGTTGGATAGCAAGAAAAAAGGAGAAGGAAACTGTGCAATAGGCTTGTCAGAGTAAACTGTTCGTACGATTTGGTCAGGGAGGGAGAAGTTGGAGAAAATCGTGAAGTCCTACGGTCCTAGTCCTAGCCTATCTTTTAAGGTAAGGTTTCATATTTTTATTCATTGTTCTTATTATATATAAGATATAGACTGTACTGTAGAGCCAAAAATGTCGAAAATAAGGCCAACATTTTTGAAAATAGGCCATAATTGAGAGATGTCACCCATATCTAATTATTCCTATTTAAAGTTAGGTCCACAATACGCGGATTCCCAATACGCGATGCCTCCTGTCGCCCCTATTCTCGCGTATTGGGGGGGCTGACTGTATTTATATTTTATACAACTTATACTTAATATCCTATAGTTGCAACTATTACAGATACAGTAGAACCTCGCTCTTTCGGACTAATTGGGGGAGACCCCTGTCCGAAAGTGTCAAAAGTCCGAAAGGGCCGAGTCCGAACTCACACTTAAGCCTTTCAGACAAATCCGAAAGGCTGAAATAATGTCCGAAGTTTGTAAGTCAGTCCGAAACTCGGCTCTTCGGTCTGAATGCGAAATAATTTTTCTCAGCCTTTCAGACAAATCCGAAAGGCTGAAGCATGAGTCCAAAGTTTATAAGTCCGAATACACATTCACCTAACCAGACAAGTCCGAAACTCGGGTCTTTGGTTCAAATGCGATTTAATTTTTCTCAGCCTTTCAGACAAATCCGAAAGGCTGAAGCATGAGTCCGAAGTTAAATGTAGTCCGAAAAGTGTAGTCCGAAAAGGATGGAGGTATTTTCTCAGCCTTTCAGACAAATCCGAAAGGCTGAACCATGAGTCCGAATTGAAATGCTAGTCCGAAAGTCTGAGAATTCCGAAAGATTGAAGTCCGAAAGAGTGAGGTTCTACTGTATCTTACAAAAATAAAATACAGCTCGACTCATCAAGTATCACAGCTCGTGAACTTATCACATAGTCCGGCGGAGGGTCTAGGGGTCTTGGCTCTCTAGCACCCCCCCCCCCCTCCCCCTCCTTTTGTCCATTAACCCCTCCAACCCGGATGACCTCATATACGCCCATAACATACTCGGCCCGCGCAACCCGGATGGCCTCATGTACGCCCCTTGCTTTCGTGCTTGATTTTCGAAAGCCGCGCGCACATTTTGTGATGATTGGGCGGTAGGTGGCGCCACCCGGCGTCAACGACGCCACAACAACAGTATCTACCCCGACGCCATCATGGACAGTACACCAAATAGTGATTCCGCCATGTCCGACATCGTGCTTCCTACGACGCCCTTGATAGTGCGTCGTGCCTTACCCCGACGCCATCGCCTAAATGTGTTATCTCCCGGAGGTATTGAGACGACTTTGAGACTTTATGAGAAAGCTGATGCCAAGCATAAGATTGATGAAGAAGTGAGTGACCACTCGAGTAATTATAAGTCGAGTGATTATGGCCATGAGAGTGATAAAGAACAATTCCTGGGATTTGCGAAAGAATTTGAGACTGATGAGAGTGATGAAGGTGATGTACGTGATGTACCAGTTGTTGAGGAAGCTGGTTTACCTCAAGAAAGTGAACTTGCGAGAGTGAGTGAGTGGGAGAGTTCAAGGTCACAAACAAAATTTCGCATAAGTGACACGACTCCAAGCCCTTCCCCAGGTAAATCGCCTTTCAAGCTCCATTTCTACAAGTTAAAAATACTTGAAAAGGCGGCCGCGGCAGCTAGGGAACAAGCTAAAATAGTTGGTGAGGATGAGGCTGTGAGTGAGGGTCAGCGTGGTGACCCTTCTCGACCGCCATTGTCTCCCTTATCTACCCACGCCACCCAAGATGACCCGGATGCCCCGCATTCTTCCCCACCACCCCCACCATTGCCAAGGGTTGAGGACCCCCCACTTTCGGCCTATTTGCCTCCTAGGTCCCCCGACAGGAGACATACCTGCTGCCGAAAAGGGGAAAGGTAGAAAATATACCAAGAAAATGAAGAAAAGTAAGAGAGTTTTGTTTGAGGCTCCCGCGGCGGCGTCCACCCCTGCCGGCCCCAGCCATACGTCCCCGCAACTTTCCCCACGGTCCTCCCCACCTCTCCCGCCTTCAACATGTCTTCCTGCAGAAGTATTTGAGGTCGCATCACCAATACCTGGGCCTAGTGAAACGGAATCATTGCTTTCTGTGACTCGTCGCAGGCCAAGGAGCCCGGGACCTCTGGAGGACACAGCCTCACCTGTCACTCCTTCCCCACCTCGCCCACCCGCACGCCGCCCACGCATCACTGGTTCCCCGCCAGATTATGTGGGGGCCACTGATGATGAAGGGCACCGCTCTGAAGACTCTGGCCATGATTACATAGGTCCACCGTCAGGGCAAGATGACCACTCTGACGATGACGATGACTATATGGACATCGACGACCCTCGACCCACCCGCTTGGCCCGGCTTCGTGCTGCCCGTCTTTCTGCCCGCCGCCCTGGCCGCCGCCCTGACCGACGCCCTCGCCGCCGCCCTAGGGCGCGCGCCTCCCGAGTTGGCCGTGGGCGTACTGGGCTACCAGTTGGAGCTCCTCGTCAGCGTAGACAAGACCCATTCTACGTTTTTCAATGGCAGGACGTAGTTGATGGGGATGGATACAACCCTGATGTGCCAGCTTTTGATGAGGCACTGGAGGGTTCAGGCATTACCCCCAATTTTCCTGCAGGCCCCAATGCTCCACCACACGAACTATTTGAGGCATTCTTTGATGAGGAGGTGGTAGGCTATGTTGTCAAAGAGACAAACAAGCAGCACCAATTCCAGGTACACTTTTTGGGCAAGGTGACCAAGGGCCATATGAGGAAGTGGACCCCAGTGACTCCTCAAGAATTCATGGTGTTCCTGGCACTCACCATGCTAATGCCTCATGTCAGGAAGCATAGGTTGCCTGACTATTGGATCACCAATGATCTGATTTCAACCCCTGCCTTCGGGAAATATATGGCTCGCGACCGGTACCTTGATATCCTCGCAGCGCTCCATCTTGTCACCAACACCGACGTCCACCGCCCAGACAAGCTGTGGAAGATTAGGACGTTGTATGAGATGATGCGAGACCGCTTCACCTCCTACTTCAAGCCCTTCCGCAAGGTCGTCATTGACGAGTCTCTTGTGCTGTTCCGGGGAAAACTCAGCTTCCGGCAGTACATCCCCTCCAAAAGACATCGCTTTGGCATAAAATTCTTTGTGCTGTGCGACTGCACAACTGGCTATGTCCTGGACTTCCTGGTGTACAGCGGGAAGGAAGGGGACGTGCTTGTGGACCCCCTCATTGGATTTGGCGGAGCAGTGGTGCAAGCCATGATGGACCGCTACTTCCATAAGAATCACGTCCTCTACACGGACAACTATTACACGTCCCCCACTCTCTCACAGTACCTGCATGAGCGCAAGACAGGGACTGTAGGCACAGTACGAGGGAAAAGGAAGGGCATGCCAACTTTCCCTGCAAAGACCAAAAAAGGTGATGTCTTCAGGAAGAAGTCGGGGCCCATTCTGGCTATCCACTGGCACGACCAGCGGAAGGTCAACCTCCTGACCACCATCCACAAGGGGGAAATGGTGGAGACTGGCAAGGTGGATCGCCGCACCCAGGCCAGGGTGACCAAGCCCGATACTGTCCTGGACTACAATGTCAACATGAGGCTGGTGGACAAGTCCGACATGCAGATAGGCTTCATTGACTGCCTGCGTACCTCGTGCAGATGGTACAAAAAGTTCTTTCTGCATATGGTGGACATGTCAATTCTGAATGCCTATAATATATACAGGCTTCGGAATGAGAACCCACCCCTGAAGTTCAATAGCCTGCGGAGGTTCCAAAAGCAGGTGTTGACGGGGCTCCTGGAGAAGTATGCTACGCCACAGAGGGCAGTGGCACATCCTGGGCCCGCCGTTATCGACCGCTTGCAGTCTGCTCCATACCTGCTTAGGCACCAGCTTGGTTACTTTCCTCAGAATGCAGCAGGAAGAACAAATCAGAAGCGGTGCCATGTCTGCTACCACAGCAGGGTGAGGCCGCACCCAGGTAAAAAGTCAACCACGGAGTGTGTGGAGTGCAAGGTGGCACTCTGTGCTGTAGGGTGCTTCGCTGCTTACCACACCAAGCAGGAGTTCTAATAATCATACTGAAATTGCCAAATAAAATGACAATATGTACACTATAATTATATATAGGCAAAAAGTGGAAGAAAACCAATGTATTATAATAAAAAAGTCAAGTATTATGAGAAAATTGATACAAATACAATTCCACCATAATAATATGTGAAAGTGACACATATGTATATACCAAGTGACATTCATATGATTAGAACCTATAGAAATATATAAATCAGTGAAAAAAGACACAATAAATTGTATATAAAACGTTTACAAATCATATAACTAAGTGAAAGTGACACAAGACCTAAGATTTGATGGCCAAAGTATAATAAACACCTGTGATAATGAATAATCAGTGCCTAATACAACAATAACCTACCTCAATTACTAATAAAATGTACGGTATCGAGTGAAAATGAGCATTATCAGTGACAGTGACACTCTCTAAAGCATATTTGTCAAAGTGAAAGTGACACAAGACCTAAGATTTGATGGCCAAAGTATAATAAACACCTGTGATAACGAATAATCAGTGCCTAATACAACAATAACCTACCTCAATTACTAATAAAATGTACGGTATCGAGTGAAAATGAGCATTATCAGTGACAGTGACACTCTCTAAAGCATATTTGTCAAAGTGAAAGTGACACAAGACCTAAGATTTGATGGCCAAAGTATAATAAACACCTGTGATAACGAATAATAAGTGCCTAATACAACAATAACCTACCTCAATTACTAATAAAATGTACGGTATCGAGTGAAAATTACCAATATCAGTGAAATTGATACCCTAATAAACATATTTTATATAATTGGCCTCAAAATAACTAGAAAATATCAAAACAAACATCACATTCTCAATATCAAACACTAAAATCGTCTAAGGGAGATAAATACTTTGGCGCGGCGAGCGGCTAGGTGCGTCGTAGCCAGGGCGGGCCGACGCTTTCGGACGCGTGAGGAAATTCCCGCATAAAAAAGCACTCGTCTTCCCGCGCTCACCATTATGCAACCAGAGGGGCTAGAGACCTCTACTAAACGCCATTCGACAGAGGAAGGTTTGTGGAACATTATTTTTTTTTATTCACAACATTACATGCAATATTCATTCTTTTACAGAGTAGTTAACATAGGTAAAAAATCCTCAAAACCCCCGGTACAGGAGTACAGTACAGTCATAAGCTATAGCCCCCGGGGCTGGAGGGTTAAGATTATTCTTTAACTTAGTAGCACACAGACCAACTAGACCCGCTTGGACACAACAAAGAAACTACCACCACAGTATATAAACAATACATAAGATCAGTAATGGAATACGCAAGCCCAGCCTGGGCTTCTAACCTAGCTGAAACACATCATAAGACCTTACAGACGATTCAAAACAAAGCCCTGAAGATCATTACAGGCTGCACAGCTACTGCACCCACAGATCATCTACATCAAGAAACCAAAATCCTCAAAGTCAAAGACCATCTGGACATGAGAGGCACTCAATTCCTGGCAGCAGCCTCCACGAACCAAGACCACCCACTAAACTACATGGCAACACACCCACAGACACCAAGAAATATCAAAACAACACCCAGCACACGGTATCACACACAATTATTGTCCTCTCTCCCTCCCTGCCCACCCCGAACCAACTTCCAGAAGCACATCCATACTCATATCTCTCGCCAATCCATCCACTCACTCACAGACAACACGCAGCTGCATGCACGACCTCCCGAAATCCATCCTTCCGAATCCTCCCTCCCTCGCGAGGACAGAGTCCACCTGGCCAGGCTGAGATGCGGACACCATCCAGCTCTCCTGAGCTATCAGAAGAGACTGGATGACTCCGTTGTCGACGCCTGCCCGGGATGTAACACAGCACCCCATACCATTAAACACATCATAGAAGACTGCATTTCACACAACCACTTACGCCAACAACACAACCTACACTCAATGAGAGCTCTGTGGGAAAGCCCGATCGTGGCCGTGGCCTTCCTCAGGGACTCGGGGCTGTTCGGCCAGGCAGCTTAGGGAACAACAACAACAACAACAACTAGACCCGCTGATGCAAGGCCAAACAGGTAAATTTTGGATTATCCAAAGCCACAGATAGGTATTGCGTCATGAAAATATGATTGGAAGCCCAAAACTTGGTGTTGGCTATGTCATTAATTGAATAATTATGCAAGAAACGTAACAAAACTGCCCATTTCCTGATGTCGTGGGCCCTTCCCACTACACTGGAATTACACTCGAAACTCCATTCAACGGACTCCGATTCTCCGGATATCGGTAATTACGGTCAAAAAACGTAGTCGGACAATGGACCCAGCAACGGACAAAGTCCGTTGCTCGAAAAAAAGTTGGAGCAAAGTCCGTTGCTCTATCTATTTATCTCTCTATTGCACCTACCTAAATCCCTTATACATTAACATAACTATGTCTTATTTGGACTTTTTGTAATCTTTGAATCATTTCTAATATGATGGAATTGAAAAATATAATATCCTTCCAGCACATAGATAAATAATAAATAAGATAGTCAACAAAATATTTCAACTCTCCCCTCCGTGCCAGCAGAGACGGAAGATTTACGTTTGATAGATTTTTTGTTTTGTTTTTTCCCTCGATATACACACTCTTTCTATTTATCTATCTCTCTAATTCATCTACCTAAATCCCTTATACATTAACATAACTATGTCTTATTTGGACTTTTTGTAATTTTTGAATAATTTCTAATGTGATGGAATTGAAAAATATAATATCCTTCCAGCACATAGATAAATAATAAATGAGATAGTCAACAAAATATTTCAACTCTCCCCTCCGTGGGAGCAGAGACGGAAGATTTACGTTTGATAGATTTTTTGTTTTGTTTTTTTCCTTCGATATACACACTCTTTCTATCTATCTATCTCTCTAATTCATCTACCTAAATCCCTTATACATTAACATAACTATGTCTTATTTGGACTTTTTGTAATCTTTGAATCATTTCTAATGGGATGGAATTGAAAAGTATAATATCCTTGTAGCACATAGATAAACAATAAATAAGATAGTAAAAAAAAATAGTTCAACCCTCCCCTCCGTCTAGGCGCCGAGCTTCCCAGACGGGAGATTTACGTTTGATAGGATTTTTTTTTGTTTTTGTTACCACGGTATACACAAAATGATGGGGAAATATTATAACATGTTTTTAATTGACATTTGTGTCGTTTTTGCTGATTATGAGTTGGTGGAAAAAAAAATCTTTAATTCTATCATATCGGAAATGATTCACAGATTATATAGAGACCAAATAATATACACTTTTAAGTGTGTTCAATAGTTTTGCATTATCAATAGGGTGTAGCACAAGGGATTACCAGGATTTATTTCAGGTACAGTAAAAAAAAAAGATGCATAACAGTTAAATGTCACGATCCGGACACCTGTACTCAACACCGGATTTTTCTCAAGGAATTTCCGGATTACATCCGGACTGGACAGTATTTAGCAGCAATGGACATTTAGCAGGAACGGACAGGTGCTTGCACGCATTTGTCCGTTGAATGGAGGTTGGAGTGTACTTTCACGAATTACATCTACGAGTAAAGAAGCCAATTTTCTTCTTGTGACGCGATTACCCGCACCATTGACCCATAAGGCTCCCTGCTGTTGGGGCCGTGACACTCTCAGAAGCTTTATTAAAGCCTGAACCGGGCATAATACATGGTGTGTGTCCCCGCGTTTGAGCGCCGGGACTGTAAACTCAGAAAAAACATGCTCGCTATATTCGTTTTGGGCAACAAAAGTGGGAGATGGAGCAATTTGTACATTAACATTGATTCTCCCAAACCTGAGGCAATTAGGTTCGTTGCTCATCGCCGCCAGCTCAGACACCCTGTTACCTGTGGCCGAAGCCATAAGGAACACAGCCTTCCTTAACCCTTCCTACCCGGTCTTCCTTAGGTAAGGACAGCTCGAAAGAAGGGCCGCTACCCGGTATGCCTTACCTAAGGCAGCAGCTTAATAGCCTAATTAAGCTTGGTCTGAACGCCGTGCGTACGACGTATGTCAACAAACCCAAGCGTTGCGTCACCGCACCTCCGAAAACAAGAAAGAGAAGACTCTTCAATGTTATTGTTCTGACGTCAGACGAAATTAGTGTCTGAAAAGCCCCCATATTGGCAACATCTCTGCAATATTTGCTCCACTGAAATCGTCATCACAACTGAACCAGTTGACTTACAGAGCTCTACTCAACGCCAAAATACAGATTGAAAACCGCACTACGACTATAGATGAGTGGGAAAGTTCTAGCAGTGAAAATAAACATAAATACGGTAGCCTAGGCCTAGACGTTTTTCAGCCATTTCGCCCGGGTAGGGGCGACCGTCATTGGGTAAGACAGCCCGGGTAGGAAGGGTTAACAGTGAGTCAAAATCCGGCGCATGATTATACTTGCGCGAATGAAGCAAAGACAAAGCTTTGTCAAGTGACCAGGTAGGCATGAGCTGACGGGGTGGTGGGCGAAGCTTGAAACATGCCCTCATGAATCCTTTCTCCTCCACCTGCGGTAGAGATAGCCCTGTTAAGTCATAAAAGGGGGTTCTGATAGCAGACAAATGATTCTTCAGTGTAACTACAGAAAAGTATTTTTGTTCAAACAAATTGTCCAAATACTTGAATACCAAAGCTACTGATGCGTCAGTTTGCGCCGTTTCTACTATCCAGGTTGTGAAAGACTTCCAATGAGATTGATATTGTCACCTGGTAGAAAGTGTATACTGATTTAGAAATTTATTAGTGACACTCTCTCCATACGGAGTTAACCATTTGGCATTCTGAATGTCCAAAAGGCAAAAGTCAGCGAGCCAATTGTCTCCAAGTGGAAGTACGAGATCGGGAGTGACACCGGGTTCTCGCACCACATTTTCAATTGGTGGTACCACACCTGAGCCGGCCATAGAGGCGCGATCATCGAGACTAAGCCCTGGTAACCCCGTAGTTTGTGAACTACCTGACACATGAGTGAAGCTTCTGGAGGCGGAAATAGATAGATGGAGTTCCACCTGTTCCAGTCCTTCAACAATGCGTCTGGACCCCCGGCCGAAGTCATTTCCCCGGCGGGTTAGGTAGAAAGGAAGCCTGTGGTTTTCCTTGGACACGAAAAGATCCACTTGTGGACAGTATGGCTCTGCAATCATTTGGTTGAAGATATTTTGCTTGATTGACCTTTCTACTTCGGTGCTCTGTCGCCGGGACAGAGCGTCTTCCCAGACGTTCGCTATGCCTGGGAGGTATGATGCATGGAGATGAATGTTCAGCTCTTCGGACAGAACAAAAATCTCTTCTGACAACTCTAGCAACTTCCGAGACCTCGTTGACCCTTGCTTTTGAATGCAGAATACCGCATTCAAATTGTCCATTCGAAACGCTATTGATTTCCCCGCAAGGGAGCCGTGGTTTTGAAGGAAAAATAAAGGGACTAAGAGCTCTTGCTCGCTGATATGAACATTTTCGGTTTTGGACCAAAGACCCTGACCTTGATGGCCTAGGCTCGACTGATAACCCCAGCCTATTGTCCCTGAAGCATCTGTGTCTACCCATACTGTAGGTGGGGGAGAAGCCCACGTCATTATTGAGTGCAACGTTTCTCTCCTCGCCCAGACCGACAGCAAGTCGCGAATTAATGGAGGAATTTTCCACAATTTTCCCGCCGGCAATAGCGGGAAATGTTTGTTTCCTTCCAAGATTACTTTACTTTCAATCGGCCCAACTTTACAATTAGTTAAATCCAATGAGGGAAAACTGTACTAAAAATCCAGATGGCGCTGGGGGTCTTATTCAAATGACTATCGTGTGTGATACACCATTGAGGTGTTTGAGGGCTTTCGTGATTTAAGAGGTTTAATACAGTTTGCACACTTATCTATGACACATAGTTGTGTAGTATATTTTTACTAGATTCATAATATTATGGTTATATACTCGTTAATGCAATGAATATATAATAATTAACATAATTTGATACATAAATATCAGCTTACTGAACAAGAAATTGTTTCATCAAATGTGGTGTAATAGGCTGGGCAAAATTTTAATACTCATTGAAGTATTGTATTTACTTCCTTTTTAGTTACTAACAAATACGTGTTTCAGTAGAAATTGGCTGAACATACGGTATTATATTCTGTAGCTGTAGAATTTGGCAGGTTGAATGTCTGCGCCTGCGCACTATAGTTTCTTTCCTACAAAACAAGCTATCGTGCGCTTTTAAGTTACCAATTTATAATCCACTATCAAATCGGGCAGCTAAATATGTTACCGGCTATATTTCCTATTAGACCAGTGACAGGAAATCAATCAATGTGAATCAGAATGTCATAGAACACAGAGGCAGCAAATTACATATGTGGAGATGCAGGAAATTCGAAAAAGATGATGACAACAAATTTTACAACACTGCCTTTTCCACGGGCGACTGTTTAGGTCATCAGCTGACCGCGGCGGGATATACGTACACAGTGTTGCCAAGGTCTTCTTTTGTTCGCACTGTGACGCCTCCCGGCGTTAGCAGAATGGTTGCGTGGGGCATTGCAGCTCGCTAGCGCTCGCCAGGATGGGGGGATGGGCTACAGTTGTCCTAGAATGATCTGCTTTATTTAATTAGTGTCGTGTTGCCACAGACAGTCTAGAAATGGTCTTTGTTTTGGTCTGTGACCGCGCCTTATATTTTATATACGCTATAATATAAATGTTGCTTGTGTGGGAGGCGAGCGAGAGAGGGTGAGGGAGTACACCTGGCAGCGGGGTGAGCTATGACGCGGCTCGCTTGGGCGCTGACGGCGTTGGCGGCCGGGTGGTCAACTAGTCCCTTCCCGTCGCGGCCTCGTGTTCTTTACCAGCTCAGAGCTTGCCTGACACGCGTATCGCCTACATCCTTTGCAATTCTGTCCCCCATACTCGCCACTTTGCATACTATTTCTCTTTCGACTTCTCCTTTCTCATTCTCTAATCTTTATTAAACTCAACATCCCTTCTGGTTTCAGCATAGACGTTCACCGTCGACCATTCGTATTGTACGCGAAGCTCTCAGATATTTCCATGTACAGTATTAGGTTAAGGAGGTATTATGCTTTATTGAGGTTTTGAGAGACGGACTTTTCCGTATGTGTCCTCTCTCGGGAAGGTTGTAGACCGGTATATGTCTCCCTGGCAAGGTGTTGAGTGATTCTGCTTGGTTATCTAAAGCTAGACTAGGGGTAAGGTTACTGTGTCGTTGTCTCCGATGTGTGCAGTGTTAGCTAAGCCCTGCACGACATCGACAGGTACTGTGGGAGCCTAAGTTGTCTTCGGGTGGGTTTACTTTGCGAGCACAGCGCTGTGGTGTGAGAGGGCCATAGCCTATCCCTCACAACATACTGCTGCCTCTTTGTGTTGACTTCTGAGGGATCGCCAGGATAGAGCTAGGTACTAGAGACCTAGATTTATCAAGAGAGCATCCCCGTCATATAACGTAATCTTCATTATACCACCTTCGGACAACGTTAGGCTACGAGCCGCATGCTCGCCCATTGTTGCCCTGCCTTGATACCCCAGCTAGACTTTATTAACTGAGCAGACACTGGTTAGAGATAAGCCCCATTATTATATGTATGCAGCATTATTATTCACTGCACTTTTGAGCCGAGGTTGTTGTTGAGTTGCACAACCCTAGTAGGCTGTTGCGTTGTGTCACGAAGCATTTCTTTAGTTGTCGAGCATTACTACCTTTGCGCAGTCTTTATTATTCGCCTGCCTATTATTACTATATGTCCTAGCATTTATTGTGACCCGTATTCTGCATTATAATTGTTCAAGATTCTTTACGAACATCTTCCCAGCATCAGACTTATTTCAGAAGTTTCCAGTTGATGTTGCAGGACTAGCATTGCACTTTCTTTAATACAGGAGTGCCAGTTATTTGAGTATCTACCGTAACGTTAATTAATCACGTTAACTATCTTTTCTTTGTGTAACATAATCGAGTAATCTTTTACTGTTTGAGAATAGGCTGTTTCATTGAGCGTCAGCCTAGTGTGTGTGCACCAGTTACCGAGTCATAGGATACCTCGTTGTCCAGGCACGACTCAGGGCGGTAATGGTGTTTTGTTTTCCAGTGTTTAAGGCAGGGGTTGGATCTAGTGTTACCGTTGTTGCATTTTGCCATTATCTAGTCCAATGTTGAAGAGCCCTGTGTCTTTGAGAACCTGGATCGTAACAAATGGCGACCTAGCTCAGGATCTTGTGAACTAAGAGATAATTGCAGGATTGTTGTGGTCATTTGTTTTATTGAGGAATATAGTGGGCACGTTAATTTTTTTTTGGCAAAGTAGTATAGCACTTGAGAGTCTTCAGACATTTTTGGCAAGTGAATAGTGCTACATAGGAGCTTGGGTACTTTTTTTTTTTTTTTATAAACGTGAGAATTTTTGGTGGACACAATGGGAGACGAATCAGATCATACTGAGAGTTCAGGGAATGATGCAGGCTCTGATGGGCAGATGCCAGGGGGGTTAGTAACTAGTGAGGAGGCCGCAAAGAAGTTTTTGGAGGTGCCTATAACAGCTGATCACTAGAGGGAATTAGCAAATATGGTCTACAGTGTTTGGCTCCCCTCATGGGGCTTAAGGTGGCTCATGGCATCAAGAAGAACGATTTGAGGGCTTGCGTACTGTGGGCGGCTAGTGAGGTCCAGGGTGGAGAGGGTGCTCGGGGACTTCTGCTCGAGCCCCCCCTCCACTCTACTCCCATCGGGACCTCTAGGATGCCGGAGTTTAGTACGTTCCCGCAGGCCGATAGCCGCTGGCAGCGTGGTTTAGGATCGCTGGGTGGGCCTCCAATAGTTGCACCTCCTCCTCAAAGTTTCACTACAGAAATGCTCTTCCAGCTTGAGATGGCTAACCAGCAGCGACAGGCTGATCTCGAACTCGCTAAGGCTAAACACCAGACTGATCTCGAACTCGCGAGAATAAAATCCGAGTCGGAGGCTGAGTCTACCAGGTACCGGGCAGATATCGATCTTGAGAAGACTCGGGTGGAAACGACAGGGCAACGTCTCGGTGGTGGGAATTGTGGGCATGATCAGTCTTTGTCGCACCTGTTGAAGCTAGTCCCTGTACAGTAGGGTCTCACATAAAACGAGTTTATGGTCGATAAACGAGGGCGTTTTATGCGATTTCGTTTTATGTGAACACAGCATTTTGGTGGCGCAATATCGTCAATGTTCACTGTAAGCGAAAATTTTCGTACAAAGCGAACGATATTTCGTACAAAGCGAACTATATTTCGTACAAAGCGACGATATTTCGTACGTTTTGTACGATATTTCGGCGCTCTATATGAAAACTCCTCGGATTTGCCCCACTTTGGCGGCGGACTCGTTTTATGTGATCACATTCGTTCTGATCGAAAATTAAATATTAATATTTTAGGTCGGTCGTTTTAATCGAGACTCGTTTTATGCGGGACCCTACTGTATTTGATGAGTCGGGTGTCGCCGAATTTTTCATGAGATTCGAGAAGAAGTGCCAGATCCACCAGTGGCCTGGGGAGAAGTGGGCAGCCCTTGTTTCCTCTAGACTTGTGGGCAAGGGACTCAGGGCTTATGATGCATTGCCTATAGAGTCTTGTATTATCTATGAGGAACTCAAGGAGGCTGTCCTGAGAGAATACGAACTACAACCAGAGACGTACAGGTTGAAGTTCCGGGGTGTTACCAAGGGTCGGGAGAGCACCTTTTTGGAGCATGCCCGGGAGCTGTCCGATGCTTTTGGGAATTGGCTGAGGTCGGAGAAAGCTACTACGTTTGATGACATTAAACAGTTGGTGCTTTTAGAGCAGTTTTTCAAATGCACGGGCGGCGACCTGACGTTAAACCTTAAAGAAAAGCAACCAAAAACTCTACATGAGGCAGCTGAGATGGCTGACCTCCGGCTATCACTAATTCGTGGGTGCGGGTCTGCCCAGCGTAGTGAGGCAGGTAACAAGGGGCGTGATGCCCCACCCCCCCGAGTTAGTGATATACCTTATGCAAACAAGTACAAGAGCCATGATACCAAGACTGACCACAAGACTAGCACCGTCCCATTTAAGAAGGGGCCGGGCCCTTCCCAGTACCAAGGGAAGCCCAAAGGGGAGTTGGAGTGTTATCATTGTCATAAAAAGGGGCACTTTGCAAGAGTCTGTCCTAGCAAACCACCTACAGCAGCTGTGTCTTTGGCCTGCAACATTGGTGTGTCTCCGAAGTCATCTGAGTTTGCCCGGGGCAGTTCGTCAGAGGCTGAGGCACAGCCAATGCAGAAGCACCTGGGAGGCTCGAACCCTGCTCAGGATGTTTTTTGCGACCATAGAGGCCGGGGTTGCGTGATGTGGGCGGGGCGCAAGCATGGAGTAGAGGTCTTGCGTGATACAGGTGCTTCCCAGACTCTGATGAAAAACTTGACTGGCTACCCTATAAATGCGGCTCGGGTGGTAGTGGTGCAGGGTATTAATGCAACTCGGTCATACCCGCTGGTGCGGTTGGAGTTGGAGGTGGATGGTGTGGCACGTGAATTGGATGTCGGGATTGTGGAGAAACTGCCAGTGGAGGGCGTCGACCTTCTTCTCGGCAACGACTTTGCAATGCCCGCTTCTGAGGTTCTACCCTTAGTCGTTGCCGAGAGGCCGGCCGACGTGAGTAGGGAAGAGCAAGAGTGGGTCGAGCGGTGCCAGACACAACCCATGGCGTGTGTTGTCACCCGAGCTCGGGCAGCTAAAGTGTCACAGCCTACTCCTCCGTCTTCAGACCAGCGGAGGAACGATCAACAGGAGGAGGCTAAAGCTGGAGTTGGTTTTAAGAGTTTTGACTCGGCGGCTCTCCTGGGTGATTCAGTATTAGCACCATTACTTAATTCTGGAGTAGCCCCTGGGCCTGTCATCGAGAGTGACGAGGCTGGGCATGACGAGTCTCCACGACAGCAACGTTATGTACATCGAGAGAGACAGAGGGAGCAGCCCAGTATCGGGGAAGGTCATGCATTGCTCCGGGAGCAGTTAGATCGCTTGGCACCCTCAGATATACGTTGGTTGCAGCTAGAGGACCCTGAGCTCCAAACGTGTGCTAATGGAGCTGTAGAGCTCGACGAGGACGGCGATGCACAGCCAGGAATTTTTTTTTATTTAGAAGGCATCCTCTATAGGCGTTTTCAAGACCCTAAACGTAGTTGGCAAGAGGGGTCCGGAGTAGTGGACCAGTTGGTGGTGCCACGGGAGTGCAGGGATAGCCTACTGAGGTTGGCGCATGACATACCACTGGCAGGACATCTAGGGGTGAGAAAAACGGTGGCGGCTTTAGAAAAATTGTTTTGGTGGCCGGGGTTGAAGGGGCAGGTGGTAACCTGGATAGCAAGGTGTCATACGTGCCAGAGGGTTGGAAAACCTAACCAAACAATTCCGAGAGCCCCGTTGCACCCCATTCCTGTCAGTGGACCGCCCTTCAGTAAGGTCATCATTGATATGGTCGGACCCCTACCCCCTACTAGTGCCGGTAATAAATTTCTATTAACTATCATGGATGTGGCCACTCGTTATCCTGATGCATATCCAATGAGAAATGGCACGGCGAAAACTGTTGTCCGGAACCTGCTCTTGTATTGCTCGCGGTATGTTTTTTTTTTTTTTTTTTTTTTTTTTTTTTTTTTAATGTGATTGAGGGAGGCAAAAGGCATAACTGCCTATAGCGAGTGCCTCCCCCATAGTTGAAAGAGTGACAGGGCCAAAATCAAGGGACGTTCGATCCAAAATGCCTGGACACACGGAGTTTGAAGCAATTTAAGTCATAGGAAGAGGGAAAGACTGATTCTGGGAGAGAGTTCCAGAGCTCAGCTGTTGAGTAGAAGAAAGTTTGAGAGTAATGTTTCACTCTTAGGTTGGAGAGTTGCACAGAGAGGGATTGAGTTGCAAGACGGGTACCACGTGCCCTACGTAAAGGAGGTGGTATGCACTGGGATAGCTCTGAGGAACACTGATTATTATAGTAGCGATAGAATAGCGAGAGAGATGCAACATTGCGGCGGAGAGAGAGAGATTGCAGAGAGTTGGTGAGTGGACGGGAGTTAATGATACGAAAGGCCTTCCTTTCAACTTTGTCTAGGAGAGCAGTGTGAGAGGAACCTCCCCACACATGTGAACAATACTCAATACAAGGGCGCACTATGCCCCTGTACAGAGCAAGAATCTGTGCAGGGGAAAAGAACCCCCTAAGGCGGTTGAGCACACCCAGCTTCTGGGAGGCTGCCTTAGCAAGACTGGTAATATGGTCCTTCCAAATGAGAGCAGAAGAAAAAGAGACACCAAGAATATTGAGAGAAGATGAAGGGTTGATTTTTGTATTGTTGAAGAATAAGGGATAGTCCGCTGGGAGATCCTGACGGGTAGATAGATGGAGAAATTGGGTTTTGGAAGCATTAAAGTTAACAAGGTTTTCTCTGCCCCAATTGGAAATAGTATTTAGATCAGAATTTAAGAGTTCTATGGCTTCATTACGTTTGTCGTTGAGGGATTGCTGGCTGGGGCGTTCTGAAAAACTAATGGAGTAGTGTAAGGTTGAGTCGTCTGCGTATGAATGGATGGGAATTAAGGTACAGTTAAGGAGATCATTTATAAAAATTAGAAAGAGAATAGGAGATAGGACAGAGCCCTGAGGAACACCGGAGTTTATAGGGTGAGGAAGTGAACAATGGCTGTCCACAACCGCGGCTATGGAACGGCCGGAAAGGAAATTAGAGACAAAGGCACAGATGGAGGGATAGAAACCGAAGGAGGGTAGTTTAGAAATTAAAGATTTATGCCAGACTCTATCGAAGGCTTTCGATATGTCTAGTGCAATAGAAAAAGTCTCACCGAAGTCCCGAAAGGAGGATGACCAAGAGTTAGTAAGATATGAAAGAAGATCACCAGTAGAGCGACCCTTAAGGAAGCCATACTGGCGATCTGAGAGCAGATTATGAGAAGAGAAATGCTTAAGAAATTTGGAAGCAAGAATAGTTTCAAAAACTTTAGAAAGACAAGAGATAAGAGCAATTGGACGATAGTTGGAGGGTTGAGAGCGGTCACCCTTCTTTGGGACAGGTTGAATGTGAGCAAACTTCCAGCATGAAGGGAAGACGTTAGAGGATAGACAGAGACGAAAGAGTTTGCCTAGGCAGGGAGTCAGCACGGAAGCACAGTTTTTGACAACAACAGGAGGAACACCGTCCGGACCGTACGCCTTATTAGTGTTAAGCCCAGAGAGGGTAGAAAGTACATCTTTAGAAGAGATTAGGATATTAGGCATAAGTATGAGAGAGGAGGGCGGAGAGGGAGGAATAGCACCGGAATCATCCAAGGTGGAGTTTCTAGCAAAAGTTTGAGCGAAGAGTTTAGCTTTGTCAGAGGAAGAAGTGATGGTTGTGCCATCAGAGTGGGAAAGGGGAGGGAAAGACGAGGAAGAGAAATTGTTGGAGAGGTTTTTGGCTAGATGCCAGAAAGCTTGGGAAGAGCTAGAGTTGGATAGTTCAGTGCATTTATTATTGATGAAAGAGTGTTTGGCAAGTCGAAGAACAGATTTGGCTTGATTCCGGGCAGAAACATATGAAGAATGAGAGTCTTGAGTTTTAAGGCGTCGGTACCGTTTGAATGCTTCCTCCTTATTGCGGACAGCAGTAGAACAGGCGTGAGTAAACCAAGATTTTTTAGCATTAGTCTGAGAGAAAGAGAATGGAATGTATGCTTCCATGCCCGATAGGATTACCTCTGTAATGCGTTCAGCACTCTCCGAGGGTCCTCGGCCATAGAAGCAGAAATCATTCCATGGGAAATCAAAGAAGTACTGCCCGCAAGAGGTGCAATCGGACCAAGGTTCTAATTTTACATCTAATCTGTTCAAACAAACTATGATTCAGCATGGCATCAGCACTGTCGTCTCTTCTGCGTATCACCCGGAGAGTCAAGGGGTGTTGGAGAGGTGGCACGCCACGCTGAAAAGCATGCTTCGATGTTATTGCGCAGAGAACAGAAACGATTGGGACCTTGGTCTGCCGTATGTTTTGTTCGCAGCAAGAGAAGTACCTGGAGAGAGTCTCGGTTTCAGTCCGAATGAGCTTGTTTTCGGGCATCAGGTGAGGGGCCCTCTCCACATGGTGAAGGAGATTTGGGAGGGTACCGCTAAGCCATGTTCTATGTTGAGATACGTCCTCGAGAGCAGAGAGAGAATGCTTAGAAGTCTGGAGCTGGCCGGGCGTAATTTGGTGAGTTCGCAGGCCCGTATGAAGGACAGGTACGATACCAAGGCGAAACTCCGGGAGTTTCAGGTAGGTCAAGAGGTGTTGGTCCTGTTGCCTTTGGCAGGTCATCCTCTGGCTGCCAAGTACGCTGGGCCTTATCGGGTGGTGTCAAAGATCTCCGATCTAGATTACCTCGTTGCCACTCCAGACCGGAAGAAGCGTAACCAACTATGCCACATTAATTTGTTGAAGGAGTATGTGAGGCGCCCACCTGAGTCACTAGCTGTCCCTGTGTTGACCTGCTGCGGTCATGGTGGAGAAGGAGAGGGGGGCAGCAATGATCAGGTGGATGATAACTGGGATTGTCATGTCTCGGCTGATCAGTAGGCGGGGAATCCGAGCCAATGTGCGCATGATGCTCTGGCGCACCTGCCGGAGGAACAGCAGGTGGCAGTGCAGCGCCTGTTCGATTCATACCCCACTGTATTTGCCGAGCACCCAGGCCTCAGTACTCAAGCGGTGCATGACGTCGATGTAGGAGAGCACCCCCCCTTCAAGTCGATACCTTATCGGGTGCCACCCATTAAACTCCCAGCGCTCAGGGATGAGCTGGAGTATATGCTGGCGAGAGGCTTGATCGAGAAGGGGGCAGTACGGTGGACTTCTCCTGTCACTCTGCAGCCCAAACCTGATAGAAAAGTTCGGTTCTGCATTGACTTTAGGCGGTTGAACGGGTTGACCCCCACCAATGCATATCCTCTTCCCCGGGTGGATGACAGTGTGGATAAGATCGGGAAAGCAAGGTACTTGGCCAAGGTAGACCTCGTCAAAGGCTACTGGCAAGTACCACTGTCTGAGCGGGCTAAAGAGGTGTGCGGGTTTGTGGTGGATGGCACTACTTACCGTTGCAACGTGATGCCATATGGTCTGAAAAATGCACCGGCCACTTTCCAGAGCTTAATGAACGACATCGTAGCAGACATCCCAAACTGTACTGTCTACCTTGATGACGTGATCATTTATGACAACGATTTCCAAAGTCACTGTGAGCACATAGAAGCCTTATTTAGTCAACTTAGTAAAGCAGGCTTGGTGGTTAATCTGGGCAAGTGTGACTTTGTGCAAGCCACGGTGCAGTATCTGGGGTTTGTGGTTGGGTTAGGGCAGGTGAGCTCGCCCCAACAGAAGATACAGGCTATCGACTTGTTCCCCAGGCCGACCACCAAGCGGCAGATCATGAGATTTTTGGGCATGATTGGGTATTACCGCCGCTTTATAAGAGGCTATTCTACTGTGTTAGCTCCTTTGACAGATCTACTAGCCAAAGATAAAAAGTTCCGCTGGGCACCTGAGTGTGAGCAGGCGTTTCGAGTAGTTAAACACCTTTTATGCACTCACCCTATCCTCAGGGCCCCGGACTTTGAACGACCATTTCAGTTGGCGACTGATGCCAGCGGAGTAGGGGCTGGTGCCGTACTTTTGCAGACAGACGAGGAAGGTCTTGAGCATCCAGTCAGTTTCTTTTCAATGAAATTTAATTCAGCACAGAAAAACTATTGGGTTGTTGAAAAGGAACTGTTGGCAATCGTGTTAGCGCTCAGACACTTTGAGGTCTATGTTCCTGCCTATGGGCCAGTCGTAGTAGTGTATACCGACCACCACCCGCTTAAATTCCTCAATCAATTCCACAACCGGAATATGAGGCTGACCAGATGGTCGCTCATGTTGCAAGAGTACAACTTAGACATTCGCCATATTGCCGGTTGTGAGAATGTGATTGCGGACTGTTTGTCGCGGGTGGAGGATCCGGGGTAGGCTACCACAGTATGTTGGTATAGCCTCCTGTTTTGGCTCGCGGTGTATTTTTGCGCTGGTGCTTGTTGGCTCACGTGTGTAGCATCAGCGTAGGGTCGCAGGGCAGGAGTTGTTGGCTTTGATTAGAAGAAAATTAGGCTACATCTATAGTAGCCGCCAAAAACAACATTAAAATAAAATATGAAAAATTAAATAAAAACTTTCTTTTTAATAATTAATTTTAAGATAATATTGTAGCTGAGTACTGAGTGCAGATGATTTTCCCTCAGTAGGCTGTGCTTCTTAAAGCTCGCTCTGGGAGCATAATGTTATGAATTAATGTATTATATTTGGGAAGGGTGATAAGATTTTTTTATATAAAAATGTTGTTGTATTTTTTTTGAGGAGACTGAGCTTGCATTCCATGAGTGGCAGAGTGGTTAGGAGTGGCAGATTCTAGCGACATTCTGCCTGTTCAGATATGGGCTCATGGTTGAGTGTCCCATATCTGGGGGGGGGTGTGACGCCTCCCGGCGTTAGCAGAATGGTTGCGTGGGGCATTGCAGCTCGCTAGCGCTCGCCAGGATGGGGGGATGGGCTACAGTTGTCCTAGAATGATCTGCTTTATTTAATTAGTGTCGTGTTGCCACAGACAGTCTAGAAATGGTCTTTGTTTTGGTCTGTGACCGCGCCTTATATTTTATATTCGCTATAATATAAATGTTGCTTGTGTGGGAGGCGAGCGAGAGAGGGTGAGGGAGTACACCTGGCAGCGGGGTGAGCTATGACGCGGCTCGCTTGGGCGCTGACGCCGTTGGCGGCCGGGTGGTCAACTAGTCCCTTCCCGTCGTGGCCTCGTGTTCTTTACCAGCTCAGAGCTTGCCTGACACGCGTATCGCCTACATCCTTTGCAATTCTGTCCCCCATACTCGCCACTTTGCATACTATTTCTCTCTCTCGACTTCTCCTTTCTCATTCTCTAATCTTTATTAAACTCAACATCCCTTCTGGTTTCAGCATAGACGTTCACCGTCGACCAGTCGTATTGTACGCGAAGCTCTCAGATATTTCCATGTATTAGGTTAAGGAGGTATTATGCTTTATTGAGGTTTTGAGAGACGGACTTTTCCGTATGTGTCCTCTCTCGGGAAGATTGTAGACCGGTATATGTCTCCCTGGCAAGGTGTTGAGTGATTCTGCTTGGTTATCTAAAGCTAGACTAGGGGTGAGGTTACTGTGTCGTTGTCTCCGATGTGTGCAGTGTTAGCTAAGCCCTGCACGACATCGACAGGTACTGTGGGAGCCTAAGTTGTCTTCGGGTGGGTTTACTTTGCGAGCACAGCGCTGTGGTGTGAGAGGGCCATAGCCTATCCCTCACAACATAGTGCTGCCTCTTTGTGTTGACTTATGAGGGATCGCCAGGATAGAGCTAGGTACTAGGGACCTAGATTTATCAAGAGAGCATCCCCGTCATATAACGTAATCTTCATTATACTGTACCACCTTCGGACAACGTTAGGCTACGAGCCGCATGCTCGCCCATTGTTGCCCTGCCTTGATACCCCAGCTAGACTTTATTAACTGAGCAGACACTGGTTAGAGATAAGCCCCATTATTATATGTATGCAGCATTATTATTCACTGCACTTTTGAGCCGAGGTTGTTGTTGAGTTGCACAACCCTAGTAGGCTGTTGCGTTGTGTCACGAAGCATTTCTTTAGTTGTCGAGCATTACTACCTTTGCGCAGTCTTTATTATTCGCCTGCCTATTATTACTATATGTCCTAGCATTTATTGTGACCCGTATTCTGCATTATAATTGTTCAAGATTCTTTACGAACATCTTCCCAGCATCAGACTTATTTCAGAAGTTTCCAGTTGATGTTGCAGGACTAGCATTGCACTTTCTTTAATACAGGAGTGCCAGTTATTTGAGTATCTACCGTAACGTTAATTAATCACGTTAACTATCTTTTCTTTGTGTAACATAATCGAGTAATCTTTTACTGTTTGAGAATAGGCTGTTTCATTGAGCGTCAGCCTAGTGTGTGTGCACCAGTTACCGAGTCATAGGATACCTCGTTGTCCAGGCACGACTCAGGGCGGTAATGGTGTTTTGTTTTCCAGTGTTTAAGGCAGGGGTTGGATCTAGTGTTACCGTTGTTGCATTTTGCCATTATCTAGTCCAATGTTAAAGAGCCCTGTATCTTTGAGAACCTGGATCGTAACAGCACCATTGGGCTAGTTACGATTTGTTCAGAAGCGTAGATTTGCGAGTTTCCATTTCAAACGATATTATATTCTTGATTTACAGTGTGATGGGGTGGATAGCCTCTGAAGTATTATCCTAACTAACTAACAATTGAGGAAAGCGGAATTGGGCTGGTTCTATATACTATTAAAGTTGTAGAGGTGTCGAGTGTTGAGTAGCCTATAGCTAGGCTACATTTCATACAAACGTTCATCATGGCTTTCTGTTGGTTGTACTATACATGTATGGTAGCCTATGTGGTGGTGACTGAATAGCCTAATTAAGTGATTGTTTGTGAAGGGGGATTGGGACATTGATGCATATTTGATGAGTGCATGATTGTGATAATAATGTATGTGGTATTTCATTAATATTTAAATGATGTGACACGTAGGATACTACTCATACAGTAGGCTATATGGGACTAGGCCTAGTTATATTTGGGGAACTCATAGTATCATGCATGCATGGCTGTTAAAGATAAACATATCAGAAAATGTGTGTGATAGGATTAAAATAGCTGAAATTGTCTATTGTGCGGTATTAAGTGATTGGGCTACTTTTGGGCGAGTTTGATGTGATGTGCGCTGGCAACCTTGGAATACACACACACACGCACGACACAATCTATAACTGAACATTTTACCTTTATTAAGACTATAATCCACATTATATTAAAATTTCCATCTGTGAGAAACAAATATCTACCACCATTACTGCTAATGTGCACATAGATGCACAACTAATGTCAAATTTAACAAAGTAAGTTAAGTGGGGAAGAGATGTTTACTGTCCGAGAAGTTTCGTATAATGACTATTTGTTAGTAGTCTTGGCAAATCCAACGTCAAGGCTATTAACCTAATTGCAATGACGACTTGTCTATTTTGACTGCTATGTCGTCATGCCAACCGCGGTTAAAAAATAAAACATCTAGAGTCTACTCCTTATCTTGCTCTAGGAGACGTTGTACATTAACCAAAACTACCACCGAAGGTGAAAAAAGCATAGAAGAGCAGAAAAAGGGGTTTACCTTAGTTACCGCTTAAGGCCCATCCCGTGTTCCGTCATGTGCAGATCCCTGTCGAACGTGCGCATGAGCGACCGTCTCTTGTCATCATTTTTTCACGCGCTCCATTGATTGAGTCCGCTTTTGTTGTGCTCCTTTAATTCACCCTGTTTAGGTTCGTTTCGGCTTATCTGGCCTTCTTTTTTGTTAGACAGATGTTACGTGATCTAGGGCACACGTAAATGGGCTCCTAAGTGTGTATAATGGAGATGCGTGTGTAAATAGCCTACCTAAGGTACGGGGGCGCCTGGCGTTCCTCGTATATGTTTTTCATTCTTTCTCTTTTCATATTCTTTTTTCCTGTTAGTCTGGGCATAGTTTAGCTTCTAGCTTATTTTAGCCTAGCTCGTTTTCTCATTCAGGAATTGCTATGCCCCTATGAGTTTTCATTTTTTCATAGCCTAAGGTGTACCGTTGGTAAACAATCTGAGATTTCGTTGGTGGCGGTGCTGTTTGTAGAGTTTGTGTCGGCCGCATTATTAGCGTTATTCCCGAGTCCCCCCTTTCGACCCTTCACTGTGTCTCAAGGGCCTGGGCGACAGGTGGTTCGTGATATCCAGGGGTACCCCACGGGGGCCCCTCCTTCACACCACAGGGTTTTTCGCCCCTGACACATTCTCTGCTCACGGCTAGGCCACCCTTTTTCTCACCAGTTTCATTTACTGTTTTTTTTTTCTCTTCCTGTTTCACCTCCATCCTTTCATAGTCTTTTTGCCCAATCCAGGGGTACCCCACGGGGGCCCCTGTTTGTGCGAAACCACCCTCCCTGCCACTTCTCCTCATGGGCTTTGCTCTATCTCTGTGGGTTGGGTGGTTCCTGGGGGATGTGCCTCATCTCCCCTGGTGTGTCTTCCTTGCCTCTCCCTTTACCGGTTGAGTTAGGATAAATTCAAGGAAGACACTGCTCGGCTTGATGGCCATCATCGCTTGGAGTTCATAAGGAGATGACGCATTTTTGTGGCCTTTTTTGGTATTCCCTAGACGCTCCTCTCGCTTTTTCGGCGCCGGACCATCTCGGCCGGTCCCGCAAATTTGCGGGAGTTCGATTCGGTCCTCTGGGACGTTTCGGCTCCACGCAAATTTGCGGAGATCGCTGGGGGGTCCCTCAAAGATGCGGGAGGGTTGTGTCGGTACGGTTATTCTTACAGTTTCTTACAGTAGATCCTCTGGAAAAAGGCAAACTATGCCTGTGTATCCAGCTCAGTACCAGTACTTGCACTGCTGCGGTCGTTCACGGTGTTGGCGGCGGTGGTAGCAGACGCAACATTTTTACTATTCTGTATTTTTGTTTTATAATCAAACTTCAAATCTTGTCTTCCCCATGCTTTATCAAGATTACTTTCAAACTCCCTTATTGATTCGGAATCGACTACATACTGGGGCAGTGCGTTCCACTCATTTACCACTCTATCACAAAATGAGTTCTTTGCCTTCTCAAGCCTATTTCTTTCTTTGTAAATTTTCTTAGAGTGTCCTCTCGTTCTTGTTCCCTCCCGCATCAAGAAGATACCTTCACACACATCCTCATCGTACTTTCCTGACACTATCTTAAAAGTCTCTATCATATCCCCTCTCTTTCTCCTATATGCCAGTGTCGGAAGCCCCAGTGTCCTCAACCTCTGCTCATAGCCCGCGTTCTTCAACGTTGGTACCAGCTTGCTAGCTCTCCTCTGCACTTTCTCCACTGCTTCTATATCCTTTACCATATATGGTAAACCACACCTGGTTCGCATATTCCAGGTGCGGCCTAACCAGCGCTGTATAGAGATTCCTGAAGATTTCTTCGTCAAGTGACACAAATGTCCTTATCAGCCCTACAATTCTATTGGCTTTGTTTATCTTTTCCGCTAAATGTTCTGAGAAATTTAACTTATTGTCTATCACTACTCCTATATCCTTTTCTGCACTCACTTCCTCCATCGCTTCATACATACTGTATCCTACCTTGTCTATCTTGCTGGTCCCAATCCGCATGTACAGTAGGGTCTCACATAAAACGAGTTTATGGTCGATAAACGAGGGCGTTTTATGCGATTTCGTTTTATGTGAACACAGCATTTTGGTGGCGCAATATCGTCAATGTTCACTGTAAGCGAAAATTTTCGTACAAAGCGAACGATATTTCATACAAAGCGAACGATATTTCATACAAAGCGATGATGTTTCGTACAAAGCGAACTATATTTCGTACAAAGCGACGATATTTCGTACGAAAATTAAATATTAATATTTTAGGTCGGTCGTTTTAATCGAGACTCGTTTTATGCGAAAACGTTTTATGCGGGACCCTACTGTACTTGCATTTTTTTGGATGAAAAGGCATTAACCAATGCTCAGACCATCCCTTCATGCCCTCCACATCTCCTTGAAGCAAACCCATATCTTCCTTACTCCTCACTCTTCTATACAGTTTAGTGTCATCCGCATACAGGTATACCTCACTTCCATTAGTTATAACTTCAGGCAAGTCGCTGATAAATATAACGAACAGCAGTGGTCCCAACACAGATCCCTGAGGTACCCCACTTGTAATTTCCCTCCACCCCGAGCCTATTCCATTCACCAGTACCCTCTGTCTCCGATCTTTCAGGAAGGCTTCTATCCATTTCACACATTTCTCCCCTATATTATAGCTTCTAACTTTCTCTATTAACCTTCTATGTGGGACCTTATCGAAGGCCTTCATAAAATCGCAATATACCACGTCTATTACATCACCATCTTCTAGAATTTGCATCCAATCATATACCACCTTAATTAGCTGTAGTACCGTCGACCTCCCCGGCAAGAATCCGAACTGTCTCCCACTGAAAAGTTGGTTTGACTTCATATGATCCATTATTCCTTCTCTAATTACCGTTTCCATTAGTTTACACACAACACTTGTCAAACTGACTGGTCTATAATTCCCTGGGTCATTTCTCTTTCCCTTCTTAAATATAGCTGTTATGTTCGCCTCTCCATTGGCCTGCAAATTTGCGGTAATAGTTGGTTTTCACTGTTGACCTTTTTTATGTCATCTTGTTGCCTGAAACTATCTTGGTGTGTGCACTTTACTGGTGTTATAGGCCCTGCATGTAAGATGTTGAGTGGTGGTTAACACTTTCTCCATCTTTGCAGGTTCTGCTAGTGCTCTTCCACCTCACCCGCCCTACTCACCTACCTCTGTGCTCCCGGTTTAGGGTGAGTACGGATACCTGTTTGCATGTGTGTTCCTGTTTCCCCATGCTCCTTCCCTGGTTCTTCTTGGACATTCTCTCCACTTACTCCTTCGACATGCTGATTATGGTGTGTGTTCTTCCAGTGCAGGTAGGCTGCCTTGCTTTCGCCATGGTTGTAGCTCCCCGTGCTTGGAGAGCCACAAGTCCTGCTTGCGCCACTCGCACTGTGTGTCCTCTACGGCCTACCTCCCTGCTCTGTGTGGCCCGTGTCTGGCCCTGGTGGATGTGGTGCACCATAGCCCTGGTTCCTCGGCGGCGGCAGTGGCCTCTGCTTCCCTTCACCCTCACTCTCCAGTAAAAATTTCTCTTATCCTCCTCACCCATCTTTCCATTATTTTCATCAGCCTTTTCTTGTAATTCCTTAATTTTTTTCCTTTGTTCTATACTCAAATCCTTCTTTAGTCTTATGTGTTTCAGTTTATCATTTGTATTTAGCCTCCAACTAAAATTTGTCACAGTCTCTGCCACTACCCTAGTTTTAAACTGTACCCTTATAGGTCTCATCTCTCCCCTTTTATATCTACCTATCCTACTGACCTCCTCTACCTGCCCTTCCCATCCATATTCGTCCTCATCCACACCTTTCATGACCTCCTTCACTGTCTCCATATCCCTCACTTTTCTCACTCCATTATCATTCATAGGAGTCTCTATATCTCCATACAAGATTACACCCCTATCCCTGTCCTCCCTCACGACACTCCTTGTTCTTCATGACCCCTACAACTGCACTCTCAAAACTTTTTTTGGTCATATTCATTTCTTCCTTTTGCTCTTTCATAATATCCTCCAAATCCTTGACTTTTTGTTTACCTACCACCGTCCATGCAGTTGACTCCTTTACTTCCGTGAAACGTCCTTCGTATTCCTTCAGCTGCTCCTTCAATGCCATATTCTCTGCTCCCAGTTCATCTACCCTTTTCAATACCATCTCTAGGCTCTCATTAACTGCCAAAATAGGCCTGCATTCACTTCCTTCGCTAGGCCTATTCCCTTCCCCACCTGTCACACCACACATTACACACATTGCCTTAACTTTCTCACCAATATCCCCCTTCCATTTCTCCGTATCACTCATCCACTTTTCCAAATCCTTCACAACAATACTAACCTCTTCTAACTTCTTATCTGTGCTCTTAAATCCCCGAAAACGTTGTAACCTTCCTTCCGCCTCCGTCGTACCCGAAATTCCCTCCGCCATGTTTGTTTACAAACTCAACAACTCACAACACTACCGCTGTCCCGTCACTACACACTCTTATGTCTATATATCACCCCTCCACCACACCAATATATCCTCCAAACACTTCACTAAATCCTTCCTCTTCTTGCTAGCCCCGTATGCACTCGATATTCCGTGAATTAATTGTCCATTCCCATAACATATGCCGGAGCCTCAAAACTTGCGTCCGCCTTCCGCCATGGTGTGCCGCCAACCTGGATTATGGATTATTTATTATATATTATGTAATAAAATTGATTATATTGATAATTGATTATTGATTACTGATATATTTCACCATTGTAACCATTCCTAAGTCACTGTTGTCTGCTTTCATGCATGTTTGGGACTAGGGAAAATCAATGCAGTAAACCCTCGCTATCTCGGACTAATTGGGGGGAGACCCAGTCCGAAATGTCTGATTTTCCGAGATGTCCGAGGTCCGCCTTATGTCCGACTTAGGAGAGGAAAATGTCCGAATTAGAAGAGGGAGTCCGAGGCACCAGAGAAAACGGAGACTTCCCTATCACTAACAACGTAGATTCAAGATAAATTACAGTATCTGTACAGTATACAGCAGACATATAAATATAAATATCACTTTCCTTCTCCACCTCACTGTAGCCTTAGATCTCTGAATTTTCCCTTAGATCTCAGAATTTTCCGAGATATATGGACACCTGTCCGACAGACCATGTGGGCCCTCGGAGTTTTCCCCCTTACATCTCGGAATTTTCCGAGATCTAAGGGCAAATTCCGAGAGGCCAATGCCAGTCCGAGAAGTGCGGGTTTCCGACTTTTAGAGGTCCGAGATAGCGAGGGTTTACTGTACAAGCTTAGGTAAGGCTTGTCTTCAAGCAGTAGTCAGCTGACTGGCTGGCTGTGTGTTCTTGTTGTTGTTGGTTATACGGACGACCCGCCAAGACAACAAAACTTTCTCTAGCGCGGTTTTAGTTGGTTTTAAGCCTTAGATTAAAAGCATTGGATTTCAGAAGCCCATCCGGGTCTCACAGAGGCAATAGCTAATGGGCTTCTAAAAGCCCAACCGGGAACCGAGGGTTAACTTACCTTTTATTTTATGTCTTTGTGAGTGATATACAGTAATCATTACTGAAACAAAACAATCGCATTCGGCTGTATTTTTCGTTCTTTGCCTATTCGTCTTTGTGAGTGATATAATTTCTGAAACAAAACAATTGTATGTGGCAGTATTTTTTGTTCGTAGCCTATTCGTTCGGCTTAATACAACATGGTTCCGGTTTGCCAGGTACCATTGGTGGCGGCAGCAAGAAGATGAAGAAGAATGCGACGTTGACCAAAATGACGATCTGCTGGATATTGACGATCCCAGCTTTAAAGTCTTCGTGAGGCGAGCCATGAAGACTGAGGAGCTGAGACAGCAGGCTAGGAAGGACCTTAGGGCCCAAAGTAGCTACCATGGTGAGAAGGAGAACGAGTCGGACAGCGGCGATAGGGACATTGATGAGGCTGACACCCAGTGCAGTAGTAAGACGGACCCACAACAACAAACGATATATTTCAATAAAACACTCCTAAAATGTTTCTGGTGAATCTTAATATCCTTTAATTAACTCAATTGGCATGTACTATAGTTAGTATTCAGAAATTTGTGATGAAAAATACAAAAATAGGGTAAAATAGGCTAACTTAGGGGTGACTCAAGACTACCATAAATTTTTCCCATTTATTTTCCAATGCGTGTCTGGCGAAATCGCGATTGGCGCCGTTTTTTTCTTCAGACTACTAAGAACGCCAAACAATAGAGTTTACTGTTTTTTGTTTTTCCCTATTCATTTCCTGGACGAAAAAAGGCCGGACCGTCGGGTTTGCCGAATTATTGGGTGCCGAACTAAAGGAATTTAATCTTATATAGTGAGCAGCCATGACCGTGGTATCCTCAAGGTAGACAGAGTGACATGTGGTCCTACTAATTTGCTGTTAACCCTCTCCGACATGACGCAATTTTGAGCCTATTAGGGATACTTTAAAGCCTTTTTTACCATCAGGGGTATTTAGAAACCTTTAGTTTAGTTACTTCAACCTCTGCAGTTGTCTTTGAGTTAGCTGTGGGCAGAAAACTAATTTTGGAGAGGTATTTATAAGAGTGAGAGAACTCTATTTCTTATTGCTAATCTGGCAACCTCTGCGTCATATGTGCGTGAAAGGGTTAAAGACACATATTAGGCATAAATACATTCCTAGCTATAAAGACAGTCCTAATATAACAAAAACTCACGATGGTCGAAGGAAGCATTAAAAAATCAGGAGAAAGACCGACATGTGGGAGCACATTGAATATATGTTTGACGCCTGTGGTCACTCGCCAGCGAAGAACAACTCAGGGATTTACCACCACGGTGATGCGCAGAGTAACAGCAGAGGAATGGGAAGATCATAGGATAATGAAGCTGTGCAATTCAAAGATTATACAGTATTTCTATTTTAAATTTTACTTCTCTCGTGGTACAGTATTCAATTCTAATGCCGTTCCTTAGGATTTTTTTTATAGCATCCCCTAAGTGTTATGATTATTAATGCTGATTAGTGGGGTCAGTTGATCCCCTTGATCAAGGACAAATTGTGGAGCCAATCGTCATAGATGAAGGAACCACTTACAAATAGTGAAAATTAACTTTTAATTTTGATTCTATAACTATATTTTTTCAGGTGCTGATATAGAATCCATCAAGATTCGCGTGGGTCTGATGTGCTGCGTGGCTAGCATTATCTTCTGTGCGGCACCCTTGGTCTCCCTGACAGAGGTATACCAGTCGCAGAGCACGGAGATATTACCATTCCCCCTCATCCTGGCCACCTTCCTGGTCACGGGTCTCTGGTGGCTCTACGGCATCATCATACAAAACAGCTTCGTCCAATACCCCAACCTCATCGGCTGTGCACTCTCAGGATTCCAGCTTCTCCTCTTCGTTGTGTACCCAAACAAGAAAAAAGGTAACTGATCTCATTGTTGTGTTTGATGCCATCCTGCTTCACTAAATTTTCACTCTTGTAAGGGGGGGATTTCGTAGTCTTTGCTTTTCTTTTCTAATGTTCCTGGACTTTGCTGTTACCCCCTCCTTATTATTTCATGTTCATTCGGTTATTGTGTATTTCTTCCTTAATTAATGATGATTGTTCCAATTTATTACTCTGGTAGCTTAATGACCGTTGCATGCAAAGAAATACAAGTGAAATGAATGCAAATTAGATACATGACACAGGATAAATAAAAACACAATATACCGTTTGGTATTACTTAACTATATTAAAACATTGTAAAGGAAAATAAACTTTTCACTGTGATACACAAATCAATAGGATTATTACTTTAGTCTATCTATCTATCTATTGCCTGACGCCGTGATCCCCGAAGGGGTGGCCACGAACGAACCGCCCCCATGCACCTCTGTCCCCAGTCAGTCGACGCCCCTCCCCCCAACCAGCACCGCCTTCGTTCATATACTTCCTCACTCCATCCTTCCACCTCTCTTTTGGTGTACCTCTCCCTCTCTGTCCCTCCACCTCGCTCTCGTACACCCTCTTAGTCATTCTCTCGCTTTCCATACGTTCCATATGGCCGAACTATCTCAAGTTATTCCTTTTCACACTTTCCAGCACATCTACCTCCACACCACACCTCCTTCTTACTTCCTCATTAGTCTGTCTATCCCTCCATGTAACTCCGCACGCACTTCTTAAGTTGTTGTTGTTGCTGTTCCCCAGGCTGCCTGGCCGAACAGCCCCAAGGCCCCGAGCAAGGCCAAGGCCATAACCGAGCGCCCCCACAGAACCCTCCCTGCCTACCACAATAAAGCCTGGGTGACCGAAGCCACTCCATGGCGGGGAGCTGAGGAGGGTGCGGAAACGCCCAGGAAACCAAAGCCCCACCCCAGGCCCTGTGCCCCTCAGCAATTATGAAGAGAAAGTTGAGGAGCAAAGGAAAAAATGTGACGCTTTGGCTTCCAATCTGTCAACTTCTAGGTTGGCAGATTGGGAGGTCAATCCACGGAAGAGGCGCCGTCACTTGAGATCTAGAAAATATATTAGTAAAAGGAACAGTCAGAGTAAGCTATGGTTATGGCAGAGATCGCTCAGTTCTCAGCACTTCTTAAGTAATTCATTTCCACTGCTCTCACTTCTGGTCTGAGTCTCTCAACCAACGTCCATGCTTCGCTTCCGCAAGTCAGTGTCGGGATTACCACACTGTCATGCAAGGACTTCTTCACTTCCATACTGACCACCCTATTTCTTGTTACTGCTTTCAACGTTCCTACAACCCTCTTCCCCTGTTGTACCCTCTCCCGCACTTCTTCATCCATAGTCCCATCTTTACTCAACACACTGCCCAGATACTTAAAAGAGTTGACTATCTCCATAGCCTGACCGTTCAGCTTCACCTCACACTCTGTGACGTCACCCCTTTCGAAGACCATAATCTTGCTCTTCCCCGCATTTACCTTCAAATTGTGTTTTTCGCACACTGTTCCAAACTCATTTACCAAACCCTGCAACTCCCATTCATTATCACTCATCAGAACTGTATCATCCGCAAACAGCAGTATAGGTAGCTTCCACTCATTTCCCTCCCTTTTCAGCGATATACCAACATCCACTGCTCTTGATAGTATTTCTTTCATTACTCCATCCATATATACAGTAAACAACCACGGGGACATCACACACCCCTGTTTCAACCCAACATTCAGGTCAAAGAACTCGCTCTGCTCACTCTCCACACATACTGCTGCCTTTGCACCCTCATACATGCTCTTCACTGCTTTCAGCAACTTGCCATCTACTCCTTATATTCTGAGTACTTTCCACAAACCTTCTCTATCCACTCTGTCATAGGCCTTCTCCAAGTCCATAAAGGCAACATACACCTTTTGTTGCTTCTCCAGATATTTCTCCACAACACAATTCAGGGTAAAAATCTGATCTACACATCCTCTTCCCTTCCTAAAACCTCCCTGCTCGTCGCCTATCCACTTCTCCGTTCTCACTCTCACTCTCTCAATCACTACCCTACTGTATACCTTCCCTACTACGCTTAGAAGACATATTCCTCGGTGGTTACCACACACTCCTCTTTCCCCTTTGTCCTTATATAGGGGGACTATTATGCCAGTCTTCCAGTCATCGGGTGCACTCCCCTTCTCCCATGCTAGTTTGCACATTTTCCATACCCATTCGATCACTGTCTCACCACCATAACTCAACATTTCCCCACACACTCCATCTGTTCCTGGTGCTTTCCCCAACTTCACTTTACTTAACCACGGAATATAACGGTATTATTGGCACAATGAACTACTTCTTATCGACACATCAAAGTTAACTAAAAACCCTTCAAAGAGGTGACCCCGAGGCCACTACCCAAGTAAATACACACTTCAGTCACCATATAGGTTCATATGGCGTACAACAGCTCACAATGGGGTGAAGGTTAGCTCAAGGCTCAATAATACCAACAGCATCCTGTCTCAGTACAGCCACTAGGTCATGCCCACTGGGGTGGACACAGGAATATCTGCACCTAGTACTGTACTTCTCCCGGGACTTCGCTCCTGACCTGGGACCTGGTATTAACACTACCATTAACCCTCCAGCCCCGGCTATGTATTACAGTATATATATATTCCTCGAAACCCGGGTGTTTTGGCCGAAAAACGTCTAGGCTAGGCTACCGTATATTTGTTAATCAGACAGCTTCCCGCATTCCCGCGCATCCCCAAGCGTAGCTGTGTTATTTACCTGTAGAATGGCATTAAGTAGAGTTCTCTAAGTCAACTGGTTGAGCTGTGATGATAATTTCATTGGAGATAACTTTATGGCCAAAACAGCCACTTTACACTACTTTTCGATACTTAACAACAACATACAGACACACACGAACAAGCGACGCTCTCCTTCTTGTGGCCGGAGATGCGGGGCGTCGGTCCAGCCGGCTGTTGTTTACATGCGTCGGACCGACGCCTCGCACACGAAGCTCACAGGCTTTCAACCACTGGGCGTTCAAGAGCCCTTCCGGGTACCTGTTATATGCTTTTTTATGGGCGTTCAAGAGCCCTTCCGTGGTGAGAGGGTTAACGAAGCTGACAAAATTATATATCTAATTCATATTAATATTACAAAAGTGGTCAAATGTATCAATTCAGAGATATTAAATGAGTATGTAAATTATTGGGTTACAGATATAATTTATTTATTTGACCCTCAAAAATATATAAAGAAAATGGTCCAAATAGAAAACGGAGGGTTGGGGATACAGATATAATTAGACGCGCCACGGACAAGCTTCTTGGGGTGACCACCAGTCAGAAAATTGGCGCATTGTCGTAGGACCCTAGGACAAGTGGTAATTTACTTGGTAACTCAACAATATAATAAGCTTCGTTTTAAAGACACTCCATTCACAAATGGTATTTTTTTGGTAGTAACATATCTATTTGTGCACACACAATTAATATATGTATCAACTGTAACCCTATAATCATTACACATGGCGAATTTTTTTTTTATGAGAATCCACAAATTACTTGCAAAGTATGAATGTTAACTTGCTAAGCACCAAATCCTTATAGAAATACTGTAGTATATATTGAGGCGCTCATTCGCAGAACGTGTTGACCGCCCAAAATAAGAAACGGAGCAAATCGCGTCTGAAGTTTGCCGACTTATAAAAAGTTGCAACTATCAGACCCGATTTAGGAGAGAGGTGACAGTGTTTTCAAAATGTGCGGAAAATAGTATCTAGCCATGAACCACAAAAAAAAAAATAATAAATTGCTTGTAATTAATAGTAACGTGAGTGTGATTGAAATAATCCCATGATTTTATAACCCCATATCAATTCAATACTGTAGAAACGTTTAGAAAAAGCAAATGTATAACAATAAAACATAAATAATATTATCAGTGAATAATAATAAGACATGGAAGAGTAGGGTAAGATAATAGAAACATAATTTTATAAAATTAATAAGCGATAATAAAGATTAGAAAATGGAGGAAGACATGGTGAATAATAATGAATAAGTAAAACACAAGAATAGAGTAATAAGTTTGCTACTTTAATGTTATTGATTTATTATTATAGAAAGTAAGCTAGTATTACTGTTAATTAATTAATTTGGGATATTTTATTCAGCTTGGGAAGGACATGATTTTACAAAATTTTAATCAAAGGAAGGAATTTGATGGCTAGTTACTATAATGTTCTTGTGTAAAGATTGCTATTGTTTAACAATTTTACCTTACTAAAATGCATTATTACTCTATTCTATTGTTACATTAAATTTTATATATTCATACTCACCGAGTAGTCAGGCAGTGTCGCTATCACTGTCACTATCTGTCACTGTCACTGACAGAACTTGTTTCTGAATGACGGTATTCTGGACTAACCAATCTCCAGTTTGCCAGAAGTTATTGTGGATTGCTTGGCGGATAGGTTCAGCAATTTTATCGTAGCATCCATCATTGCAAGGCGGTCCAATAACTCTAGCATTCACTGTATTTCCTGTTTCGCGGCTGAGATATTCCTTCCCAGAATTTCTCTTGTTCCTGGCGATTATTTCAGACCAATTGTCCGGGTTACACCTCTTTTTTATAGGTGGGGGTGGGCTCCCACTATCACTCTCACTCTCACTATCACTCATTGTTCAGGGAAGCACTGCAACACGGTCAAAACGGCACAAAAACAACACCAGGTGCGAGGTAAACGATCCGTACGGCGTGAGAGCTGAGCTAGACTGTATTGTGGCGGGAGAACAGAGAGCAACGCGCGCCGTGAGTGGCTGAGCTGGCGCCCACGCGGTACCATAGCCGGGCTGTCATTGGCTGGCTGAACACACGCTGCCTGGGTGGCGCATATCACCCTCTGCGATGCAGAAACGAGGGCAAGTCAAACGCCCTGTCAACACGGAAGAAAGTGCGTCGCACTTTATGCGATTTTCAACCATGTTGACATTCTCAAATATAGCTCCCTACCACGGCTCCAGATTCGAAAAGGATGTGGCAATATAATGCGATAATATAACGGGTTTTGCCAGAGGTGGCGGTTATCACGTTCTGCGAATGAGCGCCTCAATTATAATAAACACATGTTATAGTAGAATTATTTACAGTGGAATAAGCTACTGTCAGTAAGTTTAACTATTGTTAAAACTCACTAAATATATGGACGCGTATTTATATGAGGATATGGCAGGACCTTATAAGTCATCACTGCCGATGTAGGATACACACTCTCCCTCACCCCTCAACTCACACGCGCGAGCAACCCACTGTCATTTTTGTTTCCAAAAACTATATCGACAGCTTACTTAATTTTCCAGAACTTCTGTTGATTTCTTGTAAAAACTTATCATATTATGATGTACATAGCATCAATTAATAGAGCATACTTATATGAAAATATAATCATGATTTTCGTGATAAAGTAATAAAGAGTAAAGGAATGGCGAAATCCTAGAACGGCGAGAAGACCTGTTTACGGATAGATGTTCTCGTACCGTAGAGGCAGCAAAATTGATAAGCCCGACTCGCCCGGGACCACGGTCAAGACCAATAATTGGTAAAGCCCGTCTTATTTTATGGACTATTATAATATTCTACTCTATGCGAGGTTTAAGCGCTATATAATGGCAAACACTTCTAAGAAACTTACATTGGATGAATTATTTACTTCATAAACCTCTGAATAGAGGAACTGAAATGATAATATATTTTGTACAAAGGTTTGCGACATTTAGAGAAATCTAGTTTTATATTTACAAAGAGCGAATATGCTACAAATTAAACACACGAAAACTGCTTCAAAAATCATACTAATGGCTGCTAATAGTATATAACGCATAACCTTGGTATATTTCTTTTTGACCTAAAAAATATTGTGGTTAGTTCCCAAAGCGACCATTCTCCATCTGGTCACCCCAAGAAGCTTGTCCGTGGCGGTTCTAATTGACTTAGTTGACCCTCAAAAATATACAAAGAAAATGGTCCAAAATAGAAAACTGAGTGTAGGCCTATACACACTACTTGCAAAGGAATGTTGGCTTACATTAAGTTACATACTGAACTCTACATACAGTATATCATTGCTGTGATAATACTACACTAACATTAACATATTATTATCTTATACATAATAAGGTTGGCAGAAAAAAATAATGTAGAATTTGAAATCTAAATTATCAATTATCAGACAGAGTAAATCATTTCACCTTCGATCCTGACAAAGGACGTCGTATAATTTTGTAATTACATATAAGAAACGGGGCTTTAAAATGGTCTCAAAACTTATCTTAAATACTTCACAATTCATTTCAACCTTCAACAGAAGGATTTATCTAAACTCAACACAAAAGGAAACTTACACTGAGTTAGCCAAAATATCTCCCCTTAACCTATAAAGCGCGAGCTGTATATAGTGGACACCATGCAACTGGGCGAAGATATTAGGTCTCTTTCCCGCCTAAAATCGTCATTTTACGATAAATATCGTTATTACTTATTCATATGTGCCTATTTTACCTTTACTATGAAGATTATAGGTTTGACTCCTGCAAGGAGATAAAGAAAACCTAATATTTAGTAGTGGCCCCGTAATCATTGACGATTATGCCTATTACATAAGGCACCCTCTTCAAACACTCATTCGCCGTAGTTTGAATCTACCGCGCAGAGCATAAAAAATTGAGGAGCCTTCATCATGAGCGCACGCAACCTCACTCATGGTTCAGTCATTATGAAATTGGGTTCTCACTACGAAAAAACTTCGTAACAAATAAAAAACAAAAAGAAAATAAGAATAACTATTCATAAGCTTTCCATATAATCGTGGATGTACTTGTGTGGTATCTTTGACCAGACGCCGACTCGGGCGTCATCCTTCCTTCACTGACATATCAAGTAAACCAAAGTCCTTAATACATCAACGAATGGGAAGGGGATGGTCGGGAGGGCCCCAGTCGTCAATGATTACGGGGCCACTACTAAATATTAGGTTTTCTTTATCTCCTTGCAGGAGTCAAACCTATAATTTAATAGTGGCCCCTCCATCATTGACGATTATGCCTGATATCTAAGACTGGAGGGGGACATTCGTAATCATATCATATCTCTGGCAAAAGCAGATAATCAAACACCCACATAGTATTCTTACTTTGTAAAAAAGATATATTTGGGTGCATAAACTTTATACAGCCTAAATATTCAAAAAGGGGTACAAGCAGGAGCGTGCTTCGAAGAAGCCTGCTTGAAAAAGGGTTAACTCTGAGACTCTGTACACAGATCTGCTAGTTAAGAAGGCACCCCACTTAAAGTAAGTGGTGAAAAATAAAAACTTATGAGTTTACATGTGCACATATGAACCCCATTAAACTAGTGGATATATTCCTAAAAATATAACCAAACATAAATTAATTCTTGTACTTTCGCAGAAGTACTGACTCGTGTACTTATGCAGAAGTACTTACATCAAAAATAAAAGTCGTAGTTGCAACTACTGAGATTTCTTAAAAATCTATTGCTTCACAGCCAAAACTACTTACAACAAGAATTGTTGTATTACTACTATTGGACTTTAGCACAATTTCCTGTAATGAATACTACAGAGAAATTTTATATCACAATACCTACAAACAGTATCACAGCTCGTATGTTCCGTACACATACTCCGGCGGGGTCTAGGGTGTCCTATGTTACACTGACTGCACCCCCCCCCCCCCTTTTCTTGAAATTAAACAAAAAGTGACTAAAAGGGCCGCCTAGACCCTCTGCCTTAAAGCTATACATGGCAAGGAAGGTTTGTCTAGAGCTACTGAAAGGTATCGAGTCAAAAACGTATGATTAGAGGCCCACAACTGTGTGGACTTAATATCTTCAACCGAAAGATTATTAAGGAAACGTAAAGAGGCTGCCCCCTTGCGTAAATCGTGGGTTTTACCCACAACGCCGGGATTACTCTCTTTAAAGACCTCGACAAGAGAGAAGCCAGTGTACGTTTCATCAAGCGTTTACCCGTACTTGCTACCCATAAAGCACCCTGGTGATTTAGAGGTGCCACTCTCAAATATTTGGTTAGAGCTTGCACTGGACAAAAATGATGGTGCACCTTTCCCCTTTTTCAACGCCGGCACCGTGAACTCTGAAAACATGTGTTCACTGTGCTCATTCTTGGCTATGAATCCTGGGGAAGGTGCAATGTGAATACACTCATTAAGCCTACCAAACCTGAGGCAATTAGGTGTGTTGCTCATCGCCGCTAGCTCAGATACTCTGTTCCCGGTAGCCAAAGCCATAAGGAATACGGCCCTTTTTATAAAAGTAATGTAAAATCTGCAGTCTTTTGGTACAGACGGGAACGAAGTAACAACAATGCTTTGTCCAGAGACCAGGTAGGCATGAGCTGACGGGGAGGTGGGCGGAGTTTAAAACATGCCCTCATAAAACCTGTTTCCTCCGCGACTGGTATGGTGAGACCGGTAAGGTCCAAAAATGGCATCCTAATCGCTGTTAAGTGATTTGGAAAGTTACTACAGATAAATGTTTCTGCACGAACAGATAATTTAAATAATTAAAAACCAACGCCACCGAGGGCACAGTTTGTTCTGTTCTAAGAATCCAAGACGTAAAAGCTTGCCAATGCGATTGATACTGTCGCTTTGTAGACTGGGTATATTGATTCATGAATTTATTGGTCACGTCGCTACCATATGGTGCTAGCCACTTGGCCTCCTGAATGTCCATAATGCACAAGTCAGCGAGGTTTCTAGGTTGCCAATTGTGTCTTAAGTAGAACAACCCGACCGGGAGTGACACCGGGTGCGGGCACCACGTTTTCAATTGCTGGTACCACAACTGCGCCGGCCACAGTGATTAGCGAGACTACGCCCCGCTAATCCTGTAGTTTGTTGACTACGTGGCACATTAGAGACGCGTCTGGCGGTGGAAATAGATAAATGGAACTCCACCTGTTCCAGTCCGTCATCAGAGCGTCTGGTCCGCCCGCCGGCGTTATCGTCCGGCGGGTGAGGTACAGTGGGAGTTTGTGAGTCTCCTCTGACGCAAACAAATCCACTTGTGGATGGTAAGGCTCCGCAATCATTTGGTTGAAAAATGGTTTGCTTGAGCGCCCATTCTACTGTTGTGCTTTGTCTCCAAGACAGAGTGTCTGCCCAGACGTTTGCTTGGCTAGTATAAAAATCTTTTCTGACACGTTTAGCAACTTCCGAGATCTCGTTGACCCTTGTTTCTGAATACAGTGAACCGCATTCAGATTGTCCATTCTGAAGGCCACCGACTTGCCCCGTAAAGCAGAGCCGTGAGCCTGAAGGACATATAAGGGGACTAGTAATTCTTTGACATTGATGTGGAAGATTTCTAAATGGGACCAAAGCCCTTGACCCTGGTGCCTGCCCTTGGTTTGACTGAAAGCTCCAACCTATCGTTCCTGACGCATCCGTGTCTACCCATACCGTCGGCGGAGGAGAGGTCCATGACATTACTGAGTGCAACGTTTCCCTCTTCGCCCAGACCGCTAGTAAGGTGTGGATTAATTTTGGTATGGGCCATAAATTTTCCGCCGGCAATAGTGGAAAAAATTTGTTGCCCTCAAAAATTAAACGTTTGACTTTCAACCGGCCCAACTTTATAGTTAGTTGAATCCAGTTGAGAGAGCCGACCAGAGACTCCCAGATTCTCTGTGTCGTAGTCAGACTGTGAAGGAAGAGAAACAATTTCCTGCGAAATCTGTTTCGATTGTCCACACTCTGACTCAGAGTGAGGGTAGCTGCGTCCCAAACCAGCCCTATCCACTGAACTACTCGTGAGGGAACAAGGTTTGACTTTACCAGGTTTACCTTGAATCCTAGAGATTTGACATGATTTAATGTTATGTTGACATGATTGACGCATAAATTTTCCGTCTCTGCCACCACTAGCCAGTCGTCTAGATACCACAAAATCCTGATCCCTTGCTCTAACAAGGACATCAGGGCTTGCCGGACTAATTTTGTGAATAAGCGAGGTGCTAGGTTCAATCCAAACGGCATCCTCTGAAAGACATAAGTCTGATGCATTATTCGTAAGGTCAGAAACCGTTGAAATCTTTTGTTTACCGGGACGTACCAATACGCGTCTGTCAGGTCTAATGAACACAGCCACCCTCCCGGCGGAAGTGTTAGCCTGATTTGATTCACTGTCAGCATCCTGACGGACACGTTGTGAATGTGGAGATTCAAATAAGACAGGTCTACACCCGGTCTCATCTGAATACTGTCCCTTTTTTGGTACTCGAAATAGTTTGGATGTAAACACCGGGTAAGTCGGGGGGGACGGGGATAATAACACTCTTGGTAATCATCTCCTGAACTAGTGACTCCACCTCTAAAGAAACATGATTGGCCTTTGTTGGCTGACGTAAGCGAGGTCGCCGGAGCCACTGCCAAGTGATGCCTTTGCGTACCACAATCCTCGCCCCTGTGAAACTTGTGGCCTTTACCTGAGAAATTACCCTGTTTATACCTGAACTGAGCCTGACCCTGGGTGGAAGGAGACTTTGGCTGATGAAAAGGGTTAGACCCACTAGTTTGAGCTTTCGAAACTGGTTTGGGTTTTTAGGGAAAGTGAAGGTAGGTTTCTTAGGTTGAGAGGGACTTTGTTTGAATGCTTGTGCCATATTGAAAACAGTCTTCCAAACCGCTGGTGAAATCAAAGAAGGAGTTAGAACTGGAGACAGAACTACTTGGCTTGCAATACGGTCAGGAAGTTTCTTCACTAAGAAACATCCTCAGATCCTGCCTTGCTCGAACTGCCTCTAATAAGGCCGTCCGAATATCTCCAAAGACTGTATGGAAGTCTGGAGAAGCAAGCGCCGGGAAAGTTCAATGGCTTTCTTGACTTCCGCGGCTTCTATTGCCTGAGAAGAGCGTAACAGAGACTTTGTTACTTGCTGGGTAACTATATATTGCGAAAACAGTCTAAATGCTTTTCCTCTTAACCTAAACTCGCGGTCTAGGTGAGCTGGGGAAGGCGTGCTAAACGGATCTTTTAATTCGCACAAATTGTTTTTAGGGGCAGCCAAGAAATCAAACAAAGCAGAGGGGACTCCGCCGGCACTAAAAACCGGAAGAGAGAACCCAGAATGGAGTTCTTGAGGGATTTGGTGGAAAGATTTTGACGTGAAAGTAGTGGCAAAATTTTGAGCCTCTGTTCCCCATTCCACCCAAGGTCCCGTACCCAACTGCCTCACCTGCAAGACTGGATTAGAGGCTGAGTCTGTGATCGGAAACATATCCAACTCCTGCGTCAAAGCAGAAAGTGCCTTGACGTCGTTAAAGCCGTCATTCTTAGTCCAATCAGAAAATAGCTTTGAAGCTGAGGGGGTAGGGCTGGTGTTGATGCATAACCAAAAAAGTCCTGGTTATAATAACTTGGAATGGCCCTAATATGAACATCCAAAACATTTCCTTGACTATCCAAAGCTCTGAGTTTTCTAGACTTAATGCCTTGGATTACCCACTCATGTAGTACAGGGAGCTCCCCCGAAATAGTAGCTTGTGCTGCCTCTGGCTTAGTTGGTAACATTGCTACCCATGACTCATCAGGCCCGTATAAAAGAGGCATAGCTCCTTTTTTTTACTGGCGCGTTGTCTAAAGGATGGGGAGTTATGTCTGATATGACTCGCATATTGGAAGTAGTGAGAGCTGCTGTGCCTGGCACATTGAAAATTGGATCCGACACAAGAGGGTGGGGGGGGGGGGGGTTTAGGTATTTTAGCTAAAGCAATGGATGTAGCCAGAGGTCGCACATTCGTCGACGTCGCGGGAGCTCCCGTACCAACTGTAGGAGTTTCCGGCGTAGGGCCAAAGAACCTATTAAGTGCATTCAATAGTAATCCATCATTCTCTTCTGCCGTTACATACCTAGCTGATGACGAACTCCGTGGAGATTCGACAGTACCCTGAGAGTCGTCTAGAATGTGACTGGACTCTTCAACCTCCATCTCTGAGACCAGAGATCGTTGTTCTTTATCCGTTAAGTCTGGCCTATCATGGTAAGATCCTGCCGAAGCCGGGACCTCCACATGCTGCCATGTTAAAACTGGGATAGAAGATGGTACATCGGCATCCCGGTGGACGTCAGCCACTACTTGAGTCACAAAGGGATGTGTTCTGTCCTGCCAGGACTGTGAGTATCGCCATACACCTTGGCTGTGGCTGTCACTCGCTTGCGAGCTTGGTATACTCTCCGATTGAGAGCCCTCACCCGAGCCCCCTAGAGGTTTTATGATAATTAAAAGCTCCCATAGCTCAAGGTTATCACCTTGCAATGCTGTATGTGCTACATTCGTTGAGTAAGTAGCGAGAAGTTGTTTCACTTCTTGTAAAGCTACCGCCGCAGTATTATCTTTCTGAATTGAATTAGAACTTTAACACTTAAGAGGTTATAAATAGTGCAATTCTTTGTCACCCATATCCCCCATGACCGAACTAGGCATTTAACATATTTAATGCAGAGCTTGTGAGCAAAAATAGGGATACCTGAGCATAACGGCATTGAACATAAAGCAATGAGAGGTTCAAGTGCCGACGTGACAGAGACCGGGGGAAAACTACCCCGCCCCCGGGAACTACCTGGTCACCTGGTGCAACGCCGGTACTCCGCCCTGGAAAGAGAAATGTCCAGGAATTAATGCTCATAAGGTTACCCCAAAATGGTACAAAACATGTGCCTTAAAACCGCCGGTCAACGAACCGTAGCACTCCACCACTACTGTTCGTTTTCCTTTAGTTTCATATTAAAGATTTCAGCATATCTTTAACCGTTCAAAAGATTTAAGCATATCTCCTGAATCCTCATAAAGATGAAGCATATATTTATTAAAGATGAAGTCTTTCAAGTATCCCTTTACACTTGAAACACTAGTAAGATTCAGGCATCTTTTTATCCCTTAAAAAGTCTAAGCCTACCTTAATCTCTAATCCGGCTTCTCCCAGAAGCCCTCATAGATCGCCATCTTGAAGGCCGTGATACCCTATTGTATCAATCAATTGTTTGGCAAATTATCGTGAATTGCAAATCCGTTAATATAACCACCCGAAGGTACAACCGCCAGGTTTTATATGCAATGTCAAACCAATTGTACCTGCCCCAGACCTCGTTGTAAAAAAGGGTCGCCGGAAGGGAAAGTCCAAACAAACAAACAGCATTGTTTCAATGGCTTATTAAAGATTTCAACATATCTTTTACCTGTCCAAAAGATTTACGAATATCCTCTGATGATATGAAGACCATCATGGCCTTTATAACTGACGCAGTCTTCCCAGTGGTGTTAAGTTTTACTGGAAAACCCATGAAAAGACGCCGGCCCCCGTATTATCTCGCAGATCAAAAACTGAGAAGCCTGTCTTAAATGCTAGATCTGACTTCCCCCGAAGTGTCCTAGATAGCCGTATTGTCGAAGGCGGCGATACCTTAACGTATCCCTCAATTGTCTGGTCAACTACACTGATTTGCAAATCCGTTAATCCCACCCTCCCAAGGTGCAACCGCCGGGTGTGAATTTTAAGTTCAACGTTAACCCCAACTGTTCCGATCCCCACTTCTCTGCAAAAGATCGCCGGGGAGGAAAGACCAATCGACAAACAGCCTAGTTTTACTGGCTTTGTAAAAACCGGGAAAACTACACACCACAAGTGCCCCCAAGAACACTGTTAACCCTTCTTTAGCGGGCCCTCTGTGGCCGTTTTGGGCCTTTTCAGGCCATTCTGACTGCTATATCAACCATCAGTATGAAAGGAACTGTATTGTGCCGAAAACTAGGTGGAAATCGCTACACATTGACGTAACATACAGCTACGTAGCACTCGTGGAGCACTGACAGTGTTACCTCGAAGATGGAAGTTTAGCAGATTTTGCTACCTTGCTCACTTTTAGCGAACTATTGGTTACACTGTGATCCTCTCGCGCGGTGGGGGAACTGGAGTTAGTGTGGGCCGGGAGGCCACAGATATCGGACGTATGGATCATTACTATCCCACTCATTTTCACTCGATTTACACCATTTTTTCACTCGTTTTTTGCCTGTTTTTTCAACTCGACTTATGTGGTGAGCCGCTCTTTAAGTGTTAAATGGGTACAGCCATCCTGCCGGAAATCAAAGGAAGCCTGAACACAGGCTCCATCAGGGACGCAGTCCTGGAGAGCCTCAAACAACCACTCGCCGGGGAAAACAAGCCTTTTTTAACCACGCGTGGCTAAAACTCGGCAACCAGCCAGGTTTTTCAAGATGTAACCGAGAAAAACCCGCCGGAGAAGGCAACCCACCCCGTTCAGATTCAATCTGAACGCACCAAATATATCGTAGAATTAGCCAAAGCACAACTAACCCAGGACACACAAATAGTCCGTGGAATTAGCCAATACACAACTAATCCAGGACACATATATAGTCCGTGGAATAGCCAATACACAACTAACCAGGACACACATGACACAGTAGTACATATTTATAACATAAATCAATAACACTTGTTACACAATAACGGGTGGATGGGACTCGTTAGCCTTGGTCGGCAACTCATCTAGGGGAGACAACCTTATACAAATCCGGGTGGATGGGACTCGTCAGCCTTGGTTGGCAACCTGTCTAGGGGAGTAAACCTGATACAAATCCGTACTGCTTACCTAAGGGTAAGGCAGGTTAGTGGATGGATTAGCCGAACACCACTGTAGAAAAATAGTGCTAACAAGATACACAGAGGGCCTCGGAGTCGGACGGATCCTGAATTGAGTGGTCAATCCTGTAAGTCCTTCACTAAACTGGCTCGGGTTGTCCCTCTCACAGGGAATAGGTCCGCTTGGGGGCATTCTGTGTATGGCCACCCTCGTAAGGGGAGTAAGGCGTCTGGCAATAGATAGATAGATAGAATAACACTTGTACATGTGGCAAAGCTACGAGAGGCTGGCTAGGCCTAGGCAGACGGACATAACAAGTAAACATGTCGTAATATAAACTAGCACTGAATTATATCACAACAGGAACTACCGTCAACACACCACTGTAGCAAACACTTCCCGGCAAAGGGAAGAACTGACTCGGGACCCAGAAAAAACTTCACTAAGTGAAGAAAAAAATGCTGGGAATGTCAGAAAAAAAAGCTACCTCATCAGAAAGATAAAAGGAAGCAATAATAACGCGTAAAGAAAGCCGCCTACATCACAAAGCTAGCTAACTGTGAAAAAGTTCACCTGTCCACAACAGGACCACGAGGGTACACCCGAAATAGATGCCCCAAACACACGACCCAAAATACACTGCACTGCGGGCAACTAGCCCAGGACACTCCTGCTACGCATATCCTAACCTTACTCGAGACATCCCGGAGTAAACAAATGAGAAAAAACTCACTAGGGACGCAACAAATGCGGAACCAGCGGAGCGTGGGGAGGCACGTCCGGGCAGGTTGAGCGCAGAGCAGAGAAGGAAGAATGACGCCCGAGTCGGCGTCTGGTCAAAGATACCACACAAGTACATCCACGATTATATGGAAAGCTTATGAATAGTTATTCTTATTTTCTTTTTCTTTTTATTTGTTACGAAGTTTTTTCGTAGTGAGAACCTAATTTCATAATGACTGAACCATGAGTGAGGTTGCGTGCGCTCATGATGAAGGCGCCTCAATTTTTTATGCTCTGCGCGGTAGATTCAAACTACGGCGAATGAGTGTTTGAAGAGGGTGCCTTATGTAATAGGCATAATCGTCAATGATGGAGGGGCCACTATTAAATAGTAACCTGTAACAACAATAAAATAAGTGGGAATATAATTTTTCTGGTCAAAATCGCGAATTATAGTCAGCCGCTCAGTCATGAGTTGTGAGCCAGCCGCAATGTACACCCTCCTCTCTGAAGCCTACAGCCACACTGAACCTTCCCTCCCTCATTCTCACATATATATACCCTCTCCAGCAACATGAGCACGGCTTAGACCGGGTTTGGCATGATAAATACACCAATAAAGATGGTAATAAGAGGAAAAATAGGTGATAATTGAAGAGTGGGGGGGGGGGGGGGAAAGGAGGAGATATTGACACATGTGGATAAGTGATATGAGGTATGGATAAATAAAACAAAAAAAATTTAAGTGCTACTGGGGCCTTTTAAAAATGTGTTATTTAGGCCTGCCCTCTTAACCCGTTGAGCCCCGGCTAGTTATAATATTTTGTTCACCCCAGTCCCAAGCCATTTTCACTTCCTTTTTTTGTTTGCTAAAATGGAAGACAAGGATGAGAAATGAAAAAAAAAAAAAAAAAAATCACCTCGGACATTTTTTTTTTTGGGGGGGGGGGGGGCCTCAAAAAAATGTGTTGAGCCAAAATTGAAGAGAATGGTGAGAAATGAAGACAACAATAAAAAAAACTCATTTCGGTCATTTGGGGGGGGGGGGGGGGGGGGGTTTCAATAGTTCGCCTCTCCCGCATGACCACCCGCCCGGGAGCACTAGGATAAAAACTGAGTATGGCATTGTATGGCATACATCCTAAGGAGTGTCTCACATAAATCTCAAGCCTCTAGCTCCCATACGACCGGAGTAATGAAGGTTCAAAGTGGCGGTGAACTAAGGGTGTAAACACAGTGGTGATGGGCTGGTCTATCAGAGTGAGAACTGAGCAATCTCTGCCATACCCATAGCTTACTCTGACTGTTCCTTTTACTTATATATTTTCTAGATCTCAAGTGACGGCGTCTCTAACGTGGATTGACCTCCCAATCTACCAAGATTGGAAGCCAAAGCGTCACATTTTTCCCTTGCCCCTCAACTTTCTCTTCATAATTGCTGAGGGACACAGGGCCCTGGGTGGGGCTATGGTTTCCCGGGCATTTCCGCACCCTCCTCAGCTCCCCGCCATGGAGTGGCTTCGGTCACCCAGGCTTTATTGTGGTCGGCGGGGAGGGTTCTGTGGGGGCGCTCGGTTATGGCCTTGGCCTTGCTCGGGGCCTTGGGGCTGTTCGGCCAGGCAGCTTGGGGAACAACAACAACAACAACAACTATCCCCACTAAGCCCACCACCACCAGCCGCGCGGCTGTCTCGGCCCGCTCACACCTACTGGCCCGGCTCCCACACACACTACGGTACCTCCCCCTCCTATTCTCCCGCCATTTCCTACCTTACGAGCCACGTAAGTGTTTTTTATATGTCGGACGCACGTGATGCGTCGCTGGGAGTTGGTGATCAAACACTGCCGACGCAACACGTGCGACGCTGGGTCTCACCGGGTTAAGAGCTTTGCCGCCGTTGCCCATTAAAACCTCTTAAGAGCTTTCTCGCCATTCCCGGGTTAAGTCCGCCTGAGGCTGGCGACTGGGAGGGAATGGCGCTTCTAGGTTGTGTAGGTCCCTGCTGTAGGACTCTGGGATTCTGGGGTCAACGTCCTTGTGGCATATTAACAACACTATACATTGATTAAATGAGCTTTTCAATTTACTTACGACTTTAATAAGACTTTCAAAGGATAATTGAATTACTTTTAAATGATGTAAACTAATTTCAGGCACAAACATGTTAACTATTACTTACGATAAATAAGGTAAAACTATAGTTTTTAAGGTGGAGCTAGACCTCATAAATTTCGACCTGCCAAGCCCTCTCGAGGTGGGCACTTGTCGCTAAGGCCTCAGAATCAGAGTATCACATGAGAGATTAGGTACAAGCAATTATTAGGCTACATCCCAGCAATATAGTAGATTCACAAAGTTAAAGTTATGCTCTATAATTAACTATTTATTAGTGGCCCCTCCATCATTGACGATTATGCCTATTACATAAGGCACCCTCTTCAAACACTCATCCGCCGTAGTTTGAATCTACCGCGCAGAGCATAAAAAATTGAGGAGCCTTCATCATGAGCGCACACAACCTCACTCATGGTTCAGTCATTATGAAATTGGGTTCTCACTACGAAAAAACTTTGTAACAAATAAAAAAGAAAAAGAAAAATCAGAATAACTATTCATAAGCTTTCCATATATTCGTGGATGTACTTGTGTGGATCTTTGACCAGACGCTAACTCAAGCGTCCTTCTTCCTTCTCTGCTCTGTGGTCAACCTGACCGGACGTGCCTCCCCACGCTCCGCTGGTTCCGCATTTGCTGCATCCCTAGTGAGTTTTTTCTCATTTGTTTACTCCGGGATGTATCGAGTAAGGTTAGGATATGCGTAGTAGGAGTGTCCTGGGCGGGTTGCCCGCAGTGCAGTGTATTTTGGATCGTGTTTTTGGGACATCTATTTCGGGTGTACCCTCGTGGTCCCGTGGTGGACGCGTGTAACTTTTTCGCGGATAGCTAGCTTTGTGATATAGGTGGCTTTCATTGCGCGTTATTAGGCTTCTTCTTCTTTCTGATGAAGTAGCTTTCTCTTCTCTGACGTTCCCTGCGTATTTTTCTTCACTTAGTGAAGTTTTTTCTGGGTCCCGAGTCAGTTTTTCCCTTCGCCGGGAATTTTGGGCTACAGTGGTGTGTTGACGGTGGTTCCTGTTGTGATACGGCTTTTGTTTATATTACGACATGATTTCCTTTTATTTCCGTCTGCTTAGGCCTAGCCAGCCTCTCGTAGCTTTGCCACATGTACAAGTGTTATTGATTTATGCTATAGATATGTAATACTGTGTCATGTGTGTCCTGGATTAGTTGTGTATTGGCTAATTCCACGGACTATTTGTGTATCCTGGATTAGTTGTGTATTGGCTAATTCCACAGGTTATTTATGTGTCCTGGGTTAGTTGTGCTTTGGCTAATTCCACGGTCTTTTTGGTACGTTCAGATTGAATCTGGGCGGGGTGGGTTGCCTTTTCCGGCAGGTTTTCTCGGTTACACCTTGCAAAACCGGCTGGTTGCCGAGTTTTAATCACGCGTGGTTAAATTAGGCTTGTTTCCCCCGGCGAGTGGTGGCTTGCGGCTCTCCAGGACTGCGTCTGTAGTGGAGCCTGTGTTCAGGCTTACTGTGTTTCCCGGCGGGATGGCTTTACCCATTTAACTAAGTGTTCATACGGACACTTGTTGAGTAGTTTTTTTTCCCGGTTTTGCAAAGCCAGTAAAACTAGGCGGTTTGTTGATTGGTCTTTCCTCCCCGGCGATCTTTTGGCAAAGAAGTGGGGACAGGAACAAGTGGGGTTAACGTTATAGATTTAAATTCACACCCGGCGGTTGCACCTTGGGAGGGTGGGATTAACGGATTTGCAATTCAGTGTAGTTGACCAGACAATTGAGGGATACGTTAAGGTATCGCCGCCTTCAACATCCGGCGATCTAGGAGGCTTCGGGAGAAGTCAGATCTAGCATTTCAGACAGGCTTCCCAGTTTTTGATCTGCGAGTTAATTCAGGGGCCGGCGTCTTTTTATGGGTTTCCCAGTAAAAAACTTAACAAACCCCACTGGGAAGACTGCATCATTTATAAAGCCATGCTGGTCTTTATATCATGTCAGAGGATATATGTAAATCTTTTGGACAGGTTAAGATATTCTGAAATCTTTACTTATGAACCTCCCGCATAGCGAGCTGTGATAGTTGTGTATTACGTCTCGTTACCCGGCGAGTTATCCTTACCCGGGTGTTTTCTATGATTTTGATGTGGCGGCTGTTCCAGTTTTGGTGGGATGGAGTGCTTTTCGATGGTGTTTCGACGTCATTAAGTGTTTTTTCCGTTCTCACCAGGCCTAGCCGGCCACTCGTAGTTTTTTCACGTATGCAAGTGTTTTCATTGTTTATTATAATAAAAATGTATTCATGAGCCATGTGTGTCCTGGATTAGTTGTGATTGGCTGATCCAGGAGCTTCGGACTGTGGGTCTGATTATGTTTATCAGACTGCGTTCTGTTTGGTGTGGGTTACCTTTCCGGCGGTTTTTCTCGTTGCTCCGAGAAAGCCGTTTTTGTTTACCGAGTTTTAGTCAGGATGGCTAAAATAGGTAAGTTACCCCGGCGAGTTTGGTAGCTTGAGGGCTCATCAGAAACTGCGTTTTCTGTGGTCGAGCCTGTGATCAGGCTTCCTGTGTTATTCCCGACGAGGGGGGCTCCACACAGTTATCTAGGTGATCATGCTGACACCTGTTGGATATGGTTTTCTCGGTTTTTCAAAGGCCATTGAAACCATGCTGTCTGTTTGTTTGGTCTTTCCCTCCCGGCGACCTTTTTACGAAGAGGTCTGGGGCAGGTACAATTGGTTTTGACATTGCATATAAAACCCGGCGGTTGTACCTTCGGGTGGTTATATTAACGGATTTGCAAATTCGCGATAATTTGCCAAACGATTGATTGATACAATAGGGTATCACAGCCTTCAAGACGGCGATCTATGTGGGCTTCTGGGAGATGCCGGATTAGAGATTAAGATAGGCTTAGACTTTTTATGGGATAAAAAGATGCCTGAATCTTACTAGTGTTTCAAGTGTAAAGGGATACTTGAAAGACTTCATCTTTAATAAAGATATGCTTCATCTTTATGAGGTTTCAGAAGATATGCTTAAATCTTTTGGACAGGTAAAGTTATGCTGAAATCTTTAATAAGCCATTGAAACAATGATGTTTGTTTGTTTGGTCTTTCCCTCCCGGCGACCTTTTTACAAAGAGGTCTGGGGCAGGTACAATTGGTTTGACATGGTATATAAAACCCGGCGGTTGTACCTTCGGGTGGTTATTTTAACGGATGTGCAATTCGCGATTATTTGCCAAACAATTGATTGATACACTAGGGTATCACGGTTTTCTAATAAAGATATACTTCATCTTTATGAGGATTCAGAAGATCTGCTTAAATCTTTTGGACAGGTAAAGATATGCTGAAATCTTTAATATGAAACTAAAGGAAAACTAAAAGTAGTGGTGCAGTGCTACGGTTCGTTGACCGGCGGTGTTGTGGCACATGTTTTGTACCATTTTGGGGTAACCTTATGAGCATTAATCCCTGGAAATTTCTCTTTCCAGGGCGGAGTACCGGCGTTGCACCAGGTGACCAGGTAGTTCCCGGGGGCGGGGTAGTTTTCCCCCAGTCTCTGTCATGTCGGCACTTGAACCTCTCATTGCTGTATGTTCAACGCCGTTATGCTCAAGTATCCCTATTTTTGCTCACCAGCTCTGCATTAAATGTGTTAAATGCCCAGATCGGTCACGGGGGAATGGGTGACAAAGAATTGCGCTATTTGTAACCTCCTAAGTTCTAATTCAGAAAGATAATCCTGCGGCGGTGACTTTACAAGAAGTGAAACAACTTCTCGCTACTTACTCAACGAATGTAGCACATAAAGCATTGCAATATGATATCCTTGAGCTATGGGAGCTGTTAATTATCATAAATCTCTACGGGGCTCGGGTGAGGGCTCTCAATCGAAGAGTATACCAAGCTCGCAAGCGAGTGACAGCCACGGTGTATGGCGATACTCACAGTCCTGGCAGGACAGAACACATCCCTTTGTGACTCAACTAGTGGCTGACGTCCACCGGGATGCCGATGTACCATCTTCTATCCCAGATTTAACATGGCAACATGTGGAGGTCCCGGCTTCGGCGGGATCTTCCCATGATAAGCCAGACTTAACGGATGAAGAACAACGATCTCTGGTCTCAGAGATGGAGGTTGAAGAGTCCAGTCACCTTCTAGACGACTCAGGGTACTGTCGAATCTCCACGGAGTTCGTCATCGGCTAGGTATGTAACGGCGGAAGAGATTGATGCATTACTATTGAATCTTAATAGGTTCTTTGGTCCTATGCCGGAAACTCCTACAGTTGGTACGGGAGCTCCCGCGATGTCGACGAATGTGCGACCTCTGGCTACATCCTTTGCTTTAGCTAAAATACCTAACCCCCCTCTTGTGTCGGATCCACTTTCCAATGTGCCAGGCACAGCAGCTCTCACTACTTCCAATGTGCGAGTCATATCAGACATATCTCCCCCTCCTTTAGACAAGGCGCCAGTCAAAAAAGGAGCTATGCCTCTTTTATACGGGCCTGATGAGTCATGGGTAGCAATGTTACCAACTAAGCCAGAGGCAGCACAAGCTACTATTTCGGGGGAGCTCCCTGTACCACATGAGTGGGTAATCCAAGGCAATAAGACTAGAAAACTCAGAGCTTTGAATAGTCAAGGAAATGTTTTGGATGTTCATATTAAGGCCATTCCAAGTTATTATAACCATGACTTTTTTGTGTATGCATCAACACCAGCCCTGCCCCCTGCCTCAGCTTCAAAGCTATTTTCTGACTGGACTAAGAATGACGGCTTTAACGACGTCAAGGCACTTTTTGCTTTGACGCCGGAGTTGGATATGTTTCCGATCACAGACTCAGCCTCTAATCCAGTCTTGCAGGTGGGGCAGTTGGGTACGGGACCTTGGGTGGCATGGGAAACAGAGGCTCACAATTTTGCAACTACTTTCACGTCAAAATCTTTCCACCAAATCCCTCAAGAACACCATTCTTGGTTCTCTCTTCCGGTTTTTAGTGCCGGCGGAGTCCCCTCTGCTTTGTTTGACTTCTTGGCTGCCCCCCAAAAATCAATTTGTGCAAATTAAAAGATCCTTTTAGCATGCCTTCCCCAGCTTACCTAGACCGCGAGTTTAGGTTAAGAGGAAAAGCGTTTAGACTGTTTTCGCAATATATGGTTACCCAGCAAGTAACAAAGTCTCTGTTACGCTCTTCTCAGGCAATAGAAGCCGCGGAAGTCAAGAAAGCCATTGAACTTTCCCGGCGCTTGCTTCTCCAGACTTCCATCCAAGTCTTTAGGAGATATTCGGACGGCCTTATTAGAGGCAGTTCGAGCAAGGCAGGATCTGAGGATGTTCTTTGTGAAGAAACTTCCTGACTGTATTGCAAGCCAAGTAGTTCTGTCTCCAGTTCTAACTCCTTCTTTGATTTCACCAGCAGTTTGGAAGACTGTTTTCAATTTGGCACAAGCATTCAAACAAAGTCCCGGCAAGCCCTGATGCCCATGTTAGAACAAGGGATCAGGATCTTGTGGTATCTGGACGACTGACTGGTTGTGGCAGAGACAGAAAAGTTATGCATCACTCATGTCTACATTACGTTAAACCATCTCAAATCTCTAGGATTTAAGGTCAACTTAGTAAAAGTCAAACCCTTGTTCCCTCACGAGTATTTCAGTGGATAGGGCTGGTCGAGGAGACAGCTTCTCTCACTCTGAGTCAGAGTGTGGACACTCGAAACAGATTTCGCAAATTTTTTTTTATGTTTCTCCACAGTCTGACTGCGACACGGAGACTTTGGGAATCTCTAGTCGGTTCTCTCAACTGGGTTCAACTATCTGTGAAGTTGGGCCGGTTGAAAGTCAAACGTTTAATCTTGGAGGGCAACAAATTTTTCCCACTATTACCGGCGGGAATATTATGGCCTATCCCAACGTTATTACACAGCTTACTAGCGGTTTGGGCGAAGAGAGAAATGTTGCACTCAGTCATGTCATGGACCTCTCCTCCGCCGTCGGTATGGGTGGACACGGATGCGTCAGGGACGATAAGTTGGGGCTTTTAGTCAAACCTCGGGCATCAGGGTCAAGGGTTTTGGTCCCGTTCAGAAACCTCCCACATAAATGTAAAAGGGTTATTAGTCTCCTTGTATTTCCTTCAAGTTCACGGCTCTACTTTACGGGAAAAGTCGGTGGCCTTCAAGTTGGAAAATCTCAAGGCAGTTCACTGCATTCAGAAACAAGGGTCAACGAGGTCTCGGAAGTGGCTAGACGTGTCAGAAAAGATTTTTGTTCTAGACGACAAGCTGCACATTCATCTTCGTGCATCTTATCTCCCAGGCGTAGCAAACGTCTGGGCAGACGCTCTGTCTCGAAGACGAGAGCACAACAGTCGAGTGGGCACTCAAGCAGAACATTTTCGATCAAATGATGGCAGAGCCTTACCGTCCACGTGTGGATCTGTTTGCGTCAGAGGAGAATCACAAACCCCCTCGGTACCTCACCCGCTGGACATTAACGCCAGCGGGGGAGCCCGATGCATTAGTGATGGATTGGAACATGTGAAGTTCCATTTATCTGTTTCCGCCGCCAGCCGCATCTCTAATGTACCACGTAGTCAACAAACTACAGGATTATCAAGGCGTAGTCTCGTTACTCGCGCCCCTGTGGCCGGCGCAGTGGTGGTACCAACAATTGATAACGTGGTGCCCGAACCCGGTGTCGCTCCCGGTCGGGTATTTCCACTTAGACACCATTGGCAACCTAAAGTCCTCGCTGACTTTTGCATTGTGGTCATTCAGGAGGCCAAGTGGCGAATGCCGTATGGTAGAAACGTGACAGATAAATTTATGAATCAGTACACACAATCTCCCAAGAGGCAATATCAATCTCATTGGCAGTCCTTTACTTCTTGGATAGTTAGAACAGAACAGACGGTACCTTCGGTGGCATTAGTTTTTAATTCTTTAAACTATATGTTTGAACAGCAACATCTATCTGTAGTGACTCTAGATAATCACTTAACAGCTATCAGGGTGCCATTCTTTGACCTTACAGGTCTAACCATACCACAAGCGGAAGAAACAGGTTTCATGAGAGCATGCTTCAAACTCCGTCCACCTCCCCGAGTCACATTGCACCTTCTCCAGGGTTCAGCGCCAAGAATGAGCACAGTGAACACGTGTTTTCAGAGTTCACAGTGCCGGCGTTGAAAAGGGGTAAAGTGCATCATAATTTATGTCCAGTGCAAGCTCTAACCAAATATTTGAGGGTGGCACCTCTGCATCAACAGGGTGCTTTATGGATAGCTTATGGCAAACGCTTAATGAAACGTACATTAGCTTCTCTCTTGGTCGAAGTCGTTAAAGAGAGTAAGCCCGGCCTTGTGGGTAGGACCCACATTTTACGCAAATAGGCAGCCTCTTTGCGTTTCCTTCAGAATTTTTCTGTTGAAGATATTACGTCCACACAGTTGTGGGCCTCTAATCATACGTTTTTGACTCGATACCTTTCAGTGGCTCTAGACAAACCTTCCTTGCCATGTATAGCTTTAAGGCAGAGGGTCTAGGTGGCCCCTAAGTCACTTATTGTTTAATTTCAAGAAAAGGGGGGGGGGGGTGGGGTGCAGTCAGTGTAACATAGGAAACCCTAGACCCCGCCGTCACATACTGTTCATGGGTGTTGTGATATGAAAATTTCTCTGTACTATTCTTTACAGGAAGTTGGGCTAGTACAATTGTAGTACAAACAACAGTGTTGTTGTCAGTAGTTTTGGCTGTGAAGCAATCTATTTTTAAGCTTGGATATGTTTTTTCAAGATATATCCACTAGTTTTATGGGGTTTATATGTGCACATGTAAACTTAAAAGTTTTATTTTTTCACCACTTAATTTAAGTGGGGTGCCTTCTTAACTGGTGGATCTGTGTTCAGAGTTAACCCTTTTATCAAGCAGACTTCTTTGAAGCACGCTCCTGCTTGTACCCCTTTTTGGTATATATGGGCTGCGCCAAAATATATATCTTTTTTACAAAGTAAGAATACTATGTGGTTGTTTGATTATCTGCTTTTGCTAGAGTTATGATATGATTACGAATGTCCCCCTCCAGTCTTAGATATCAGGCATAATCGTCAATGATGGAGGGGCCACTAATAAATTATAGGTTTGACTCCTGCAAGGAGATAAAGAAAACCTAATATTTCGTAGTGGCCCCGTAATCATTGACGACTGGGGCCCTCCCGACCATCCCCTTCCCATTCGTTGATGTATTAAGGATTTTGGTTTACTTGAAATGTCAGTGAAGGAAGAATGACGCCTGAGTTAGCGTCTGGTCAAAGATCCACACAAGTACATCCACGAATATATGGAAAGCTTATGAATAGTTATTCTGTTTTTTATTTTTTATTTTTTTTGTTACGAAGTTTTTTCGTAGTGAGAACCCAATTTCATAATGACTGAACCATGAGTGAGGTTGCGTGCGCTCATGATGAAGGCTCCTCAATTTTTTATGCTCTGCGCGGTAGATTCAAACTACGGCGGATGAGTGTTTGAAGAGGGTGCCTTATGTAATAGGCATAATCGTCAATGATTACGGGGCCACTACTAAATATTAGGTTTTCTTTATCTCCTTGCAGGAGTCAAACCTATATTATACACCTGGAAGTGATTAAATGGCCAAAACAAATCAATTTAATTCTAATATCAAAACAACATTGCTCCGATTGTGACACCCCTTTTCTAAACTTAACCCCCCCAGACATATTATGTTCCAGTAAGTCCGAGGAGGCCGGAGCCCCAGGATCATTGCCACTGCCTCGCATTACACTCACAACAACACTGCGGCCGTTAGAATTATCTCAGGAGGCTGAGGTTGCCACCAACGGTTTTATCGTATGGTAACTTATCGGACTTACTGAGCTCATATGACGCAAAATTGCGTGATAACTTATTGGAGAGGTATAGAGATAAGTCCATATGACGCGATCGCGTCATATGAGTTTTTGGTGGACTTATTCATATGACGCGATCGCGTCATATATGTCGCAAGGAGTTAATATAACAATACCAAACGATTAAATTTAATATATAAAGCTAGAATAATGACCCTCGTGCCTATAAGACACCATTAGGCCTATTTAGTTATTTCGTTTTAACCATTACAATTAAATATGTCAACTGATATCTGATGTGCGAAAAACGGAATTTGAAGGTAAATGCGGGGAAGAGCAAGGTTATGGTCTTCGAAGGGGTGAAGTCACAGAGTGTGAGGTGAAGCTGAACGGTCAGGCTATGGAGATCGTCAACTCTTTTAAGTATCTGGGCAGTGTGTTGAGTAAAGATGGGACTATGGATGAAGAAGTGCGGGAGAGGGTACAACAGGGGAAGAGGGTTGTAGGAACGCTGAAAGCAGTAACAAGAAATAGGGTGGTCAGTATGGAAGTGAAGAAGTCCTTGCATGACAGTGTGGTAATCCCGACACTGACTTACGGAAGCGAAGCATGGACGTTGGTTGAGAGACTCAGACCAAGAGTGAGAGCAGTGGAAATGAATTACTTAAGAAGTGTGTGCGGAGTTACATGGAGGGATAGACAGACTAATGAGGAAGTAAGAAGGAGGTGTGGTGTGGAGGTAGATGTGCTGGAAAGTGTGAAAAGGAACAACTTGAGATGGTTTGGCCATATGGAACGTATGGAAAGCGAGAGAATGACTAAGAGGGTGTACGAGAGCGAGGTGGAGGGACAGAGAGGGAGAGGTAGACCGAATGAGAGGTGGAAGGATGGAGTGAGGAAGTACATGAACGAAGGCGGTGCTGGTTGGGGGGAGGGGCGTCGACTGACTGGGGACAGAGGTGCATGGGGGCGGTTCGTTTGTGGCCACCCCTTCGGGGATCACGGCGTCAGGCAATAGATAGATAGATAGATAGATAGATAGATATCTAGATATCTTAATCACGATAATAACATAATACAGAACATTTCAACTAATCTCAACACTGACTGGGTCATTATTGGACTGAAAGTAAGTGAACAGTAAAAGTCTTGGTGTAATTATTGCCAAGATCAAGCCTAGTCAATTTAGACCCCTTACACTCTTAACCCCTAAGCCCCAGGTGATGCCATATGGTGTCAGCATTTTCACGCCATGCAATCAATATTTTTGTGGGCCCTATCGGCCTAGTCATGAACTACGGTTTTGACAACCTGTAAGGGAATTAGGAAGGAAAAACTAATATTTAGCTGTGGCTCAGAGTCAATTACGTAAGAGCCTATTGTAAATAAGGCCTCGTTCCGGTCTCTTTAGAGACTGGGTTAACCTTAAATTGTCGGTCGAGAACCAAGAACATCCTAGGGGGTACCCTTTAATAGTTCCTAAGGTACGTCATTAATTCGGAGCCACTGAGAAGTGAAAAAAGAAAAAGAAAATTATACTACAGTTTGAACAGCGCGCTTGTTTCGCTTCCTGTCCTTTGTATTGTTTAGGATGCTATCCATACAGTTGCCATCACTCGCCATCTAGCGAGATTCCGTCTCTAAAAAATGTTGAGCTGAGGAAATGTTTAGGTATAAAGAGTATTAGCGAGGTGATGCGTACAAGTAGACTGGAATGGTATGAACATGTGGAGAGAATGGATGAACAAAATTGGGTGAAAAAATGCAGGTCTGTGATTGTGGAGGGAGCTGCACCAAGGGGTGGACCGAGGAAGACCTGGGATCGGACTATACGTGCCGATCTCAAATCCAAAAACTTGACAAGTGAAGCAGCCCTTAACAGGGCTGCCTGGAACGCCGCCATTAGGACAAGAGACTGAAACTGCACGTATGTGTGGAGCACTCAGTTTTAACATTTTATGTATGTATGTACAGTATGTATATCAAATTGGGCATATGTATGGGAAGGGGAAGGAGGGAGGGCAATTGTCGTCATTGACTCCGGAGCCACAGCTAAATATTAGTTTTTCCTTCCTTCCCTTATGGGTTGTCAAAACCGTAATTTAGCTGTGGCTCCTACAGTAGGCCTACGTCAATGACGTAAGAGCCTAGAATATCACGACCGGTGGAGGGACCTTCATATGCTCAACCCAGGAACAATATAATAGAAGGACTTATAGCAAATGCATTACTGTGAACAAACTTATACATTTAGAAGAGTAGAAAATAGATAATAAGGCAGGTACCATTAAATAAGCCTTATTGTTGGAAAAGACAGATCTACAGAAGTGAGACTAAAATCTTAAACTAATGCTTTTGTTAACAAATTTGTAGTACTGTATTTATAACTTTATATATGCAACAATATTATCATAATATTATTGTCATAAGATTAAAAATATGTTTACCAGTTACGGTATTTGTTACATAATTACAGTACAGTCGGCCCTCGGGTAACGCGGCTTTAGGTTCCGCGGTTTTGCTCTAACATGGGTACCCCAAATGTGCCGAGTCAGTATCTAACACGCTTTGTTTATGTAGCGCTCGTGGCGGGTGGCGGCTGGTCGGCATCTCTCGGCATCTGTGGCCTGTGACGGCAGACTCGTCAGACCCGTATATACCGGCGTGTATAAGACACATTTATAAACCTCCAAAACCCTCCAAAACCATGGATGGCCATATATAACGAATATACTTTCAATGCAAGTTAATTTGAAACACTGAGATTCGTCAGCTGATTTTCCGAGTGACCGAAATCGTGTGTTATTGTTGAGTCAGTTTGTGTGTATTTACCTATTTGTATTTACCTATTTGTAGTATACAGGAGTTGAGCTTTTTAGGCTCGTATTGTCCCGCTTCCTGAGTTACAATTATCTAACTTTGCCTTAAAAATATGAATGTTTTTGGCACACACCACTTCCTCTTCCAACTGATTCCATTTACTTATACTTCTGTAAGGGAAACTATACTTTCTCACATCTCCTTTACATCTTCCTTTCATTAGCTTATATCTATGCCCCCTAGTTCTACCATTATCTTTCACAATATAACCCTTCTTGTCCACCTTTTCGAGTCCTCTCACACATTTGTACATCATAATCATATCGCCTCTCTCCCTCCTATCCATTAGAGATGGTAAATCTAATTTCTTTAATCTCTCCTCATATGGTAATTCTCTCAGTTCTGGTATCATCCTAGTTGCAGCTCTCTGAACCTTCTCCAGCTTCTTTATATGCTTTTTTAGATGTGGTGCCCACACCACTGCCGCATACTCCAGTCTTGGTCTCACCAATGTTTTTATTATTTTCTCCAGCATCTCCTCGTTTATATAGTTAAAGGCTATTTTTATTCTGTTTAGCAGTCCATATGTTTCTCCCACTATCTTATTAATATGATTCTCAGGTGAAAGATCACTCCTAACAGTTATCCCTAAGTCCTTTTCTTTCTCTGATGGGTTAATAGTGTTTTCTCCTAAATTATATTCCATATGTGGCCTTCTTTTACTTACTCCCATTTCCACTACATGACATTTATTTGTGTTAAATTCCATTTTCCACTTCTTGCTCCATTGATCTATCCTATCCAAATCCCTCTGTAATTCCCTACCACTGTTTTCATCTTCTATATGCTTCATGATCTTGGCATCATCTGCAAACATATTTATATCCTTTGGCATGTCGTTAATGTATATTAGAAACATTATGGGAGCCAGCACCGCTCCCTGCGGAACTCCACTTGTGACATCTTTCCACATAGAAAATTTATCTCTGATAGTCGTCCTCATCTGTCTCCCTGAAAGATAGTCCTCCATCCAATTTAACAAACTACCCTGAATCCCTCCATACTCTTTTAATTTCCACTTCAGCCTGCTATGCGATACTCTGTCAAAAGCTTTCTTCATGTCAATATACAGTATTTGCAATCCACCCATCCATCTCTCTCTTGTAATATGTCAACCACTCTGTCATAAAAACTGAGTAGATTTGTAACACATGAGGTACCCTCCCTGAATCCAAATTGCCTGTTAGATAGTAGATTATTCTTTTCCAAGTAAATCATCCATCTTTTCTTAATTATTTTCTCACAGATTTTGCACACTATACTAGTAAGTGACACAGGTCGATAATTCAATGGATGTTCCCTGTTCCCACCTTTATAAATCGGTACAATGTTGGCTCTCTTCCAGTCCATTGGTAATTTTCCCACTTCCAGAGAGTATTTCATTATCTCATATAAGGGTTTCACTAGTTCGTCAGCACATTCTTTCAAAATCCATCCCGCTACATTGTCAGGTCCCGCTGCTTTTTTCACATCTAGTCCTTTCATTATTTCTACTAGCTCCTCTGGGAGAAAATTAATCTCTCCCAGTTTATCACCAATTTCACCTACCGGTACTTCTTCAAAGTTATCACCTTTAGTATATACTGAGTGTAGTGTATTGTTCATAATTTCACACATATTCTGGTCGTCATCATAAGTGGTCCCTTCAACCTCACTATTCTATCCCTTACCTTCATTTTACTATTTATAAACCTATAGAACAGCTTAGGATCACTCTTACATTTTTTCACAATGTTCTTCTCATATTCTCTGGCTTCTTGTCTCCTGATTGCAGCATATACATTTCTTAATCTCTTGTATCTGTTCCAAGTTTCTCTATTACACCTTTTTCTAGCTGCCTTCCACGCTTGGTCTCTCTTTTCCTTGGCTTTCCTACATTTTTCATTAAACCAATCCTTTACCTTCGCTGACCTATTACCTTGTTTAGGAACATATTTATTAACTCCTTCTTCATATATTGTTTTAAATACTCCATACTTCTCGTCTACACTATTTCTCTGATGTATTTCACTCCAGTCAACATCTCTAAAGTATTGTCTCAGTGATTGGTAGTCTCCTTTTGCATAGTCAAACCTAGTTTCCTTGTGCTCCTCCCTCTCCTCCATATTGGAATAACCCAATAGGATTTCTATATCCATTACAACGTGATCGCTCTTGCCTAAAGGTGGTAAGTATTTTATATCAGAAATTACATCTGGGTCTCTAGTAAACATTAGGTCCAATCTGGATGCTTCATCATTTCCCCTTCTTCTTGTATTTTCCTTTATATTTTGCACCAATAAATTTTCTGTTACCATATCCAGTAGCCTATACCCCCACGAGTTCACGTTGCTACCAGCTTCTCTCTGCTCCCAATCCACCTCTTTACAGTTGAAGTCCCCTACTATAATTAATTCATTGTTTCTACGAGTTAATTTTTCAATACAAATAATCATCTCATCTTTGATAAATTTGTATTCCTCCTCTTCCCAAGCCCTTGTGTAGGGCGGCATGTAGGCCACTACAATATCCGCCTTTTGATTGTCATCATCTATCAATTCTACTGCTAATATTTCCGCTTTACTATTATTCAGATCAATCATTCTGGTTTTCAATTTATTATGTGTAAGAATTAGCACCCCTCCCCCCATCTTGTCTTCTCTATCCCTTCTCCAGATATTATAGTTGTTCCATCCCATTCCCTCCAAACTTATCCCTTTATTTAGTTTAGTTTCACATAGACACAATATTAAGGGCTCTTCCTGTCTGATGTAATCGTTTATTTCTAATTTCTTTGATAGCAGCCCATCCACATTGCTATAGACCATCTTGCACCTGTTGCTTTTACCATTATGATTGATATTCCCTGTCTTTATCCTACCATTTCCCCTTCCTGTTGCACCTCTCCCTCCAATCCTGCTTCCTGTACCACCACTTCTTTTCTCCCCCCCTCCACCCCTATCCTCTCCCCCTTCTTCAGGTACCACTTCCTTACTTTCCCATCCATGTTTCTGTAGAAAAAAAAAACCTTCTCCACTTCTGATCTATTATCGTTCTTTTCTTTGACTTCTCTATTTATTTCTCTAAATTTTTCCCTCTCTTCCGCATTTAGATCTTTCCTTAGTTTAACATTTCTGTATTCCCCCTCCTGACTTAACTTCCAGCTGGATCTGAGTACCTCCTGTGCTACTTTGGTTGACTTAAATCTAATCTTCATTGGCCTCATTTCTCCTTTCTTGTATTTCCCTAGCCTCCAACAATCCTCTACCTCTCTCTTCCATCCCTCCTTATCTTGTCTATCCATCACATCAATCATCTTCTCAACTTTCTTCATCTCCACACCCTTTCTCGTATTTCTATCTAATATTTCCCCTTCTACATCTCCAAACATAATTACACATCTCTTCTTATCAATAATATCACTGACCTGTTTCTCATTTTGTCTGATGGCATTAACTACCCTCTTGTTCAGGTTCTCCTCCTGCTGTCCCTTTTGCTCCTCAATAATTGCTTTTAGTTGTACCTCTGCTTCACCCACTCGATCACCCCAGACATTTTTCATTTGAGATACCTCTTCCTCCATTTTTTGTGTCCTGTCCTGATTTGTTTCCACTCCTTGTTTTAGCCTAGCATTCTCCTCCCTCAATTCACGAATCTCTCTCTCAGCCCTCTCCCTATACCCATCATCTATCTCTTTCACTCTCTCATTTAAATGTTCTTTGTATTCCTTAATCTGTTCTTTTAAAGCCACATTCTCAGATACCAATTCGTTGACCCTAGCAGTTAGATCATTTAAACCCTCCCCCGGGACACAGCTCTCTTCCACTACAGTCCCAATGGTCTTCCTCCACCCCTCCATTGTGTGTGTGTGTGTGTGTGTACTTACACTAGTTGTACTTACACTAGTTGTATTTGCGGGAGTGAGCATGCTCGTTAATTCCCGCCTCCTAAGATATGTTTGTCATACCGTGCTTTGAAACTATGCACTGATGGTGCAGACACTACTTCGGCTGGCAATTTGTTCCACCCACTAATCGAGTTGGTAGGAAATCTTTACTTTTCAGATCAGATTTACTATTTAGCACCTTTAGTTTGTAGCTGTGACCTCTTGTCCTCTCACCTCCATCCCTCTCTATGAAGTTTTCTTGGTCGATTTTGTCAATACCTCTAACACATTTATATATCTGAATTTGCTGTCCTCGTTTCCTTCTCTGTTCCAGTGTAGGTAGATTCAATCTCTCGAGCCTCTCTTGGTACTCCAAATTTTCCAAACCTGGGATCATCCTCGTAGCTGCTCTCTGTACCCTCTCAATTTTGTGGATATGTTTCTTCAAGTGAGGGGACCACACTACAGATGCATATTCCATCCTGGGTCTTATTATTGCCGTTATTATTTGTTTCATGGTGTTTTCATTAAGATAATTGAAAGACATCCTGATATTTGCCAATAGTGCTAGTGATTCTCTCACTATCTTATTTACGTGGCTTTCTGGAGACATGTTATCCCTAAATTCTATCCCCAAGTCTTTTTCTTTTTCTGCTTTGGGAATCACTTCGTTTCCTAGTTTATAATCTTTTCTAGGTCTGTACTTGCTTTTACCCATTTCTAGAGTCTTACATTTCCCTGCATTGAACTCCATATTCCATTTGATGCTCCATTCATGGATCTTTTGCAAATCTGCTTGGAGCTCAAGGCAATCCTCCTGGGTTCTGATCGTTTTAAGCAGCTTAGCATCGTCCGCAAACATACTCATGGAGCTTGTTAGTCCCTCAGGTAAGTCATTTACAAATATCAGAAACATGATTGGGGCTAGAACAGATCCTTGTGGTACTCCACTCGTAATTTGAGTCCAGTTTGACGATTTCCCCCTTACTGTTGTTCTCATCTGTCTTCCGCTAAGGTAGCTCTCCATCCATTTCAGCAGTTTGTCTCCTACTTTTCCCTCATGTTTTAATTTCCACAGCAATCTCTTGTGTGGAACTTTGTCAAATGCCTTTTTAAAGTCTAGGTAGGCACAGTCTACCCATCCTTCCCTCTTGTCCACTGTGTCTATTACTCTAGAGTAAAAACTCAACAAGTTGCTTACACATGATCTGCCACCTCTGAATCCAAATTGTCGGTCGGTAATTAATCTTTTGGATTCCAGGTAGTTCACCCATTTGTCCCTTATTAATCCTTCCAGAATCTTCATGAGGATGCTCAATAGTGATACAGGTCTATAGTTCAGTGGTTTATCTCTGCTTCCTCCCTTAAATATAGGAATAATGTTTGCTCTTTTCCATTCTGTAGGTACTATCCCTGTGTCCAATGATTTGGTCATTATGTCATATAACGGTATACTCAGTTCCATAGCATTTTCTTTAATAATCCAGCCTGATACTCCGTCCGGTCCAGCGGCTTTGTTTGGATCCACCTTACTCATTTTGTCTATGAGCTCTGGTCTGTTAAATGTTACTTCCGGCATTTCCTCTGTACCTATCTCATTGGTTTCTGGTGCAATGAATTCTCCTTCTTTTGTAAATACTGATGCAAAATTTCTATTTAGTTCTTCCGCAATCTCTGTATCCTATTCTATGATTCTGTTTCCACTTTTAATCTTAACGATCGTGGCTTTTATCTTCCTTTTGCCGTTTACAAATTTGAAAACAAAATTTGGATTCTTTTCATAGTTCTCCACTATCCCTTTCTCATGGTTTGCCTCTGACCTCCTCCTCATTTCTGTGTATTTGTTTCTCTCCTCTTTATACTTTTGCCTGTTATCTTCCGAATCCCAGTTTCTCATCTTTTTCCAGGCTTTGTTTTTTGCTTCCTGTGCTTGCCTACATTCGCGGTTAAACCATACTGTACTTTGCGATTACTTTTTTTCCTTTTATTAATGTACTTAGGGACAAAAGTTCTTATACCAGTATCATAGATCTCCATGAATGCCTTAAGTTTTTTGTCTATCTCACTTTCAGATAACACCTGATCCCAATTTTGTGACTTGAAAAAATCCCGTAGTCCTACGAAATCGGTTCTGGAATACATCCAGTGATTTTCCTTGTGCTTTTCCCTTCCCTTGGGTAGATTATACTTCAATAGTAAGTCTATGTCTAGAACTGCATGGTCGCTTTTTCCTAGTGGGCATAGGTACTGAATACTTTGAACCTCCTCCTCCCTTCTTGTGAATAGAAGGTCCAATCTAGCTGGTTGATCACTTCCCCTTACTCTTGTTGACTCTTTTACATGTTGGTATATAGAATTTTCCATGGCCATACTTAAAAATTCATAGCTCCAACTTTCCTCCCCTGCTCCGGCTTCAAGATCTTCCCAATTCACTTCCTTGCAGTTAAAGTCCCCACACATGACTATTTCATCCTTTGAAGCCAAGATATTTCCTAGCACACTAATTGTTTCCTTACGCATTAGGCTATGCTCCTCCTTACCCCATGTCTTCGTCTTGGGAGTTACATACGCTACTATCACCACTATTTTTTCGTTTCCACCAATCTCTATTGCTAAAACTTCTGCTGTTGAAGTTACTAGTTTTATCTCAGACACAATCAAATCTTTCCTAGTAAGGATGCACACGCCACCTCCATGTCGAAATTTTCTGTCCCTCCTCCAAATCCTGTAATCAGACCATCCTAGCAAATTTATATCGAGGTCTTCTCTTAGTTTTGTCTCAGTGAGACATACTATTTCTGGTTTCTTAGTATTGAGTAAGTCTGTTAGTTCTAGTTTCTTAGAGATTAGCCCATCGACATTGCTATATAGAATCCTTTTACTTTCTAGTCCCCCATTACCTGCTCCAAGCCCCTTGACTGCGGCGGTCTGTTCCCTACCCTCTTTTACTTTTAGTTTCTTTTTACCGAAAGTTTCATAATCTTCCCCTTTCTTACTCCGTAAAAAAACTTATTCTTTTCTTGTTCTGTCCTCTTGCTATTTTCCTCCTTGGCGGTTTTCCTTAGTTCAGCCTCCTTCTTTCTCTCTTCTTCTGGTAAGTCTCGCCTGATGTAGATTTTGTCCTTACCCTCTAACCCTTTTAGCCTAGCCGCTACTGCCATGATTTCATCACATGTCCTTCTTGACTTAAATTCGATTTTTACCAGTCTATTGTATTCCTTTGTATATTTTCCTAGCCTAAAAATGTCTGATATTTCCTCCTTCCAGGTGTCCTCCTCATCTTTAATAGATTCCAGAATCTTGTTGATGCGACCTTCATCCTGTTCTTTTCGTTTTGTCCAGTCTAGTTCCTCCTTTTCTTCCACCCCTGATATTATGAGGCAGTTAGCCCTACGACTTTCTTCCTGTATGGCCTGAGAGTTTTCGTGGATGCCTTGCTTAACCATACTTTTTACCTGGTCCTTTATCCTAACATCTTGCTGTTTCTGTTCATCCAAGATCTTCCTGAATTCGTCACTGTGTGCCTTCCTTACACTGTCTAAATCTTTTACCACTAAGTCTCTAGTCATGCCCCAAGCATTTTTACCTTCAGAGATACTGGCGTCTAGCCTAGTCATTATCACTGCCTTTTCTCTCTCCACTGACTCCAACCTGTTCTTCAACTCACCATTCTCTGTAACAATTTCCTTCTTAACTATCTCCAAGCCGGTCACTCTGTCTTCCAAGTTCTTGATTTTGTTCAACAGCATGAAGCAAAATTTACCTGTGTCCTCAGTCGTCCATGTTGTCATGAAACCGGGAAAATCCGGCTCTCCCTCCGATTCGTCACTCCCGCCTTTATCACCCCTCCCCCCCTCAGCCCCCTCGTCACCTTCATTCACCATCTTCCCCACCTATTTCCTCTTGAAGTTGGAACCAAATACCTAGCCTCTTGTGCTGGGTAATACTTACATAGGCCATATACTTTTACCCACCATACTGAGCCGAGAACTTCCCGCGCCGAAAACAACAATATTGTGCGGTCTCTTCGGATTGTTCACTCACACCCTATAGTATAGTATAGTCACTAATTTCTCACTTGCCAGCCGAAGTTTACTTGTTTTATATGATCATCCTAATCCCTGGAGTCCCCTTTACACATGAATAAGATATATAATATAGCTCACTCCCACCTGCAACCATGTAAGTAGAATCAGCTGGAGCCTGTGGACCGCTTCCTCTCGAGTCAGCTGTTGTGTGTGTGTGTGTGTGTGTGTTGTTCTTGTGTGGCTATGTCTAAACCAGAGTTTTTCTGTATGCAATAAAATGTTATTATAATTTACTCTATGGAATTGAATTTCATTTTACCAAATAATATTTATAATAGTAAAAGCCAAAGAAAAATACATTAAACTATAACTCTAATGAAGGCGGTAGATTGTTGGCAAGTAGCGCTCGTGGCGGGTGGCGGCTGGTCGGCATCTCTCGGCATCTCTCGGCATCTGTCGGCCTGTGACGGCAGACTCGTCAGACCCGTATATACCGGCGTGTATAAGACACATTTATAAATCTCCAAAACCCTCCAAAACCATGGATGGCCATATACGACGAATATACTTTCAATGCAAGTTAATTTGAAACACCGAGATTCATCAGCTGATTTTCCAAGTGACCGAAATCGTGTGTGTTATTGTTGAGTCAGTTTGTGTGTGTGTGTGTGTGTTGTTCTTGTGTGGCTATGTCTAAACCCGAGTTATTTCTGTATGCAATAAAATGTTATTACAGTAAACTTCCGTTAATCCGGAGGGCAGCGGACCGGCCCTCGTTCGGATTAGTAGATTTTTCGGATTATCAGACTTTACCCCTATGAACCTGTGTATGACGAAAACATTGAGGCATTAGGCCACCCAAATGACACAATGGTGCACACACACATATCATATGTTCATGAAATCACTTCAAAAGTTTACCATTGTCATTGTAGCCTATTACCTACTTCAAAACATTCAGATTAATGGTCAAAGGAATATGCTGCTATAAACGTCTTCTTCTTCTTCTGTCTACTAGCGAGTTTGTCTTGCTCTTGAAGATCAGATCAGATGTGGTTCGGGAAGTAATGCCTTAACAACGGCACTTCCCTGAGAGGTTCTTGTAATTTTCCTTTTGTGATTTTCCTTTTGTGACGTGCTCTGTTATATTATATTGTATTGAAAGCACCCTTGTCTTGTTGTCTTGAAAGCACCCTTGGGACGCTCCGATCACTGAACTATAAATAGTAGCGTATCGGAACGTCCAAAGGTGCGTTTTCAAGTTCAAGACTAATACGTCCAAAGGTGCGTTTTCAAGCTCAAGACTGAATGCGCTTGCAGAAAATGCGGTGCAAGCCAGTAGCGCATCGGAGCGTCCCAAGGATGCGTTCAAGAGCAAAACAAACTCTCTAGCAGACGATGTGGAAGAAGAAGAAGAAGAAGGTGTTTACGTTTATATCAGTAGCTTCCTTTGACCATTAATCTGAATGTTTTGAAGTAGGTAATAGGCTACAATGACGATGGTAAACTTTTAAAGTGAATTCATGAACATATGATATGTGTGTGCTCCATTATGTGTCATTTGAGTGGCCTAATGCCTCAAAAAGGGGACTTTGGGACTTATTGAAATTCGGACCATCGGGTGAATTCGGATTTGGCCTCAAATTGAAAAATTCGGACTATTGGGAGATTCGAATCATCGGTCGTCGGATTAACGGACTTTTACTGTATAATTTATTTTATGGAATTGAATTTCATTTTACCAAATAATATTTATAACAGTAAAAGCCAAAGAAAAATACATTAAACTATAACTCTAATGAAGGCGGTAGATTGTTGGCAAGTTTAGCCAAGCTGCCGCCGCCTGCCTCTCACGCAGACGACATGTGGTTTGTTATTGTTGTACTACAGCTGAGCAGCATTGTTTTTGTGTCAAATAAATGGCATTTCATAGAACAGTCAGGACCCCCAATTCGCGAGAATAGGGGTGACAGGAGGCATCGCGTATTGTGAATTCGTGTATTGTGGAACTAACTTTAAATGGGAATAATTAGATTGGGTGACATCTCTCAATTATGGCCTATTTTCGAAATTTTTGGCCCTATTTTCGACATTTTTGGCTCTACAGTACAGTCTATATCTTATATATAAGAAGAATAATGAATAAAAATATGAAACCTTACCTTAAAATTAGTAGTAGATAGGCTAGGACTAGGACTGTAGGACTTCACGATTTTCTCCAACTTCTCCCTCCCTGACCAAATCGTACGAACAGTTTACTCTGACAAGCCTATTGCACAGTTTCCTTCTCCTTTTTTCTTGCGATCCAACACTTCCACCTTTATTTTGTGTGTTATCTTCTTATATTGGCGTGGCATGGCGAAAAAAGTGGCAGGCACTACAAACGTTTGGTCACTCCACACGGCTATGAGCGCTTGAGCGGGACTGTGGGAGGGAGGGTAAGCGGGAGGGAAGGCAGGCGTATGCCCGTCTTCTTTTTTCAGAGCTACTCCTGGGCCTCGCGAAACTTAGACGTCCTCGCGTATCAAGCGGGAATAGCGGATTTGACCCCTTCTTAGCTCTCGATTCGTGTATTGTGGTACCACCTCGCGTAATTAATGTTTAATTAATTAATGTTATTTTCGAGGGGTAACTCGTGTATTAGGGTTTTCGCGCATTGTGGAATCGTGTATTGGGGGTCCTGACTGTACCAATGGTCTTAATTGGATATATTATTGACCCCTAGTATGAAGGTATGTTGCCAACGTAATAATACTGACAAATAAATAGATAAATCGGGTGGTAAATGGTAAAAAAAAGGGGACTTTGGGAAAGTGGCCAGAACGAATGGAATTTTTCCCATATAACCTTTGCTTTATGTAACGCATGTTTGCCTAACACGGCCTTGGGCCAGTACGATATACCCGCGTTATCCAAGGGTGGACTGTATACTGTACAATCGGTCCTCCGGTAACGCGGATTTGGTGGCACGCGGTACACCCCAAATATCAAATATTTTGCAAACACGGTCAACACTTACACGGGGTCTAGCCGGGCGGTTTTCTCTCCTTGGCCGGGTGAAGCTGTTCCGTCTCCCTCCCTGGTCCAGTGACATCACTTGCGGCTCGTTCGGGTATGTCATTCCCTCCCCAGCGTCCTTCTCCAGTCCACCATTGTTCGCCTCACGTACCGACCCCCCCCCCCCCAACGCGTGTATTGTAACACAGACCGTGGTTCCCAAAGTGCCTTTTTTTCTGTGACTTTTACCTGGCCGCCATGCCGCCCAAGAAGCGCCGAACCTTTACGTATGCACAGAAGTACGAGATCGTGAAGGAGTTAGAAAAGGGAAAGAGACAAGTTGAGTTAGCAAGATGACATGATGTGAACGAGAGTACAATTCGTACCATTTGGAAAGATAGAGAGAAGATTGCTAAGATTATGAAGGGCAACCCCACAGAGGGTACTCAGGCATCGATTAAAGTGGGAAATGTTATCCTACAGAAGACAGAGAAGCTGATGTTGCATTATTTGGAGAGGCAAAAGAAGAACCATATGCCGGCAGACGGACGGTTGATAAGAGACAAGGCGAAGAAATATTATGCAGCAGTGGCTCGAATGAACAATGTACAGAACCCCAAACCCTTTAAGGCATCGGTAGGGTGGTTGATGTCCTTCAATAAACGAAACAAAATGAAAAATGTTCGTATTACAGGAGAGGTAGCAAGCGCAGACCATGCTGTAGCCAACGAATTCCCTGCTTTTTTACGTGAGGTTATTGTTGCCGATGGTTACAACTTAGATCAAATTTTCAACTACGATGAGTCTGGAGTCAACTGGAAGAAAATGCCAAAACGTTCTTACATTTCTCGTAAGGAGAAGTCAGCAAGAGGTGAGAGGGGAGGTGTGGTGGAGTGGTCTTGCCACTGGCCTGGTAATCCAAAGGTCCCGGGTTCAAATCCTGATGTATCAATGGGAAGATATTATTGGGATGGAATTTGTGCTGTACCTAGTATCAGTGCATTACCACAAGCCCACCGAAACGTCAATAAAATACCCTCATTGTTCCCTGATTAAATAGCAGTGTATGAATATTCCCATATTCAAAATATGCTATAGGGGTGCAATGCCTGGTGAGTTATCTGCTCAACAAGTGGCGTTGTGTGTGTGTAAGTGTGAGAGTCCGAGTGTAGGGGGTGAGACAGTGAAGCACGGGAACGAGATGGCTTCAGAGATGGGGTCGTTTCGGGCCATGAGTGAGCACCGTGCCTCATGTGAAGGCAAGATGGCAGGTGCTCGTTGTACTCTACGTGCTTCACATGTCTCACTCCCTAGACTGGAACAAGACCTCACAGGCTTCACTGTTCATTGTGATCTCAAGGTGCTGACGCGGGCACCTGGGGCGGCCAGAGGAGTCACGGAAAAGAAAGGCCTGTGGACAGCCTGGTCCACGTACAAATCCCTGACGTAGGAGTGGCCCAAAATTGCCACCTTCCTAATCGGGCCTGGGTACGCAGGCCTATCAACCACCGCAGGATAATCTTCCCCTACCCCACCACCCGTGGGGTAGGGGACGCCAAAAGCCCTGGGCCATGAGGGACAGACGAAATATGGCACAAAAAAAATTAACCACGTAGGCCACGCCACCACCAACCACAAAAAAGGGGGGGGGGGGGGCAAACTAGTGAAAGGTCGAAGGACCAATTATATGGCTAATTTAGATAAGTGGACTGTATATTATTGTTATTGAAGAAACATTAACCATATAGAATATATAATTACCCTTTGATGAACTCAGCTGGTGATTGGAGGATGGCGGAAAATAGGCTAGATGACTCGAAGTGGTTAGTATAGTAAACAGAGTATGAAAAGAGGCTACAATAGGCTAGGATAGGCTAGATATTTACGTTAAGTTTGTGCTAACTAACAAAGATGATGATGTAATGACTATGGAATATGAGATGAAAAGTGAAGCGAAAACACCTGGTGAAATAACTAGGAGAAAGAAGGCTTAGCGTGTGTAGCTGGGACCTAGGTTGGTTGGAGAGTGGCGAGCGCGTTATGTTCGTCTCTGTCGTGACATACCGCGCACGCGCATAACATATGGAAAATGTATCCCATCTTCTTTACAATGAGATACTTATAAACAATCTTAAATAATACAAATATATATACTGTATATATATGGGAATTATAATCCTACAATACTTTCCCATATACTACTATAGAATAATATATTCTACCCAATCATGGAACGTTCGACCAAGGTTATGGAAGCGTTCAACTTAAGACTACGGAATGATACGTAACGCTACATCAACCCAGATTACGTAACATCGAGACTGTTCATACTAGTTTGAGTACACTAAGTATGGACACCGACATGCAGGCTGGAGATAGTGCAAGGCTCAGTTTAATTCCCTACCGTATAAATCCTGCTCGACAGCCTGTGGTGCAAGCAGAGCTGGATTACGTGTTGACGAAGGGTCTGAGGGATACGGAATGTCGTGAGTGGTCGTTGCCTGTAACTTTGCAACCTGTGTTAAGTGGCAAGATCAGTGAGTGTGTTGATTGCGAGAGTGTGTGTGCATTATCCCTGACAGACGCCTATACCTTATCGAGAGTTGACGACACCATAGACCGCCTCGGGGCTGCATCGCCTATCACGAAGGTAGAACTAGTGAAAGGTTATTGGCAGGCCCCGTTGCCGGAAAGAGCGAAGAGAAATGCCAGTCTTGTGATGAACTGGGCAGTTTATCAGTGCCAGGTGTTGTTTTGCTGCCGGGACACAAGTTGGATGTGTGGCATGCTAAGGGTACTGATGATGTTTTGGCTGATTGTTTGTCACGGGAGGGTTTGTTTGCAGGAGAACCCTCGCCGTTCAGTCAGTGTGTGTTGAGAGTGGAGTAAAATAGGCTTGCCCCTGTAAGTGCAGCCGCCAAAAAAAAATAAAAAAAAAAAATAAAAAAAAATAAAAAGCTCTTTATTTTTATAACGTGTAGAATTTTGTATAAGATGTTGTAGCAGTATCTAAGTTGAATGTTTTCGCTTATTGTCGCTAAGTTAGTTGAACTTGCTCGGTGGAGTGCAACAGTCTTTATTTTTTTTTATATACAGTAAACTTCCGTTAATCCGAAGGGCAGCGGACCGGCCCTCGTTCGGATTAGTGGATTTTTCGGATTATCGGACTTTACCCCTATGAACCTGTGTATGACGAAAACATTGAGGCATTAGGCCACCCAAATGACACAATGGTGCACACACACATATCATATGTTCATGAAATCACTTCAAAAGTTTATCATTGTAGCCTATTACCTACTTCAAAACATTCAGATTAATGGTCAAAGGAATCTGCTGATATAAACGTAAGCACCATATGTCCGCATCGTCGTCGTCTTCTTCTTCCGTCTACTAGCGAGTTTGTCTTGCTCTTGAAGATCAGATCAGATGTGGTTCGGGAAGTAATGCCTTAACAACGGCACTTCCCTGAGAGGTTCTTGTAATTTTCCTTTTGTGATTTTCCTTTTGTGACGTGCTCTGTTATATTATATTGTATTGAAAGCACCCTTGTCATATTATCTTGAAAGCACCCTTGGGATGCTCCGATCACTGAACTATAAATAGTAGCGTATCGGAACGTCCAAAGGTGCGTTTTCAAGCTCAAGACTGAATGCGCTTGCAGAAAATGCGGTGCAAGCCAGTAGCGCATCGGAGCGTCCCAAGGATGCGTTCAAGAGCAAAACAAACTCTCTAGCAGACGATGTGGTGTTTATGTTTATATCAGTAGCTTCCTTTGACCATTAACCCCTCCAACCCGGAAGGGCTCTTGAACGCCCATAACAACCTCGGCCCGCGCAACCCGGAAGGGCTCTTGAACGCCCATTGCTTGCGTGCGTGCTTTCGAATGCCGCGCGTACATTTTTGGTATCGTGGGACGGTAGGTGGCGCCACCAGGCGTAAACTACGCCACAGCAACAGTATCTACCCCGACGCCATCATGGACAGTACGCCAAATAGTGATTCCGCTGTGTCTGATACCGTGCTTCCTATGACGCCCTTGCTAGTTCGTCGCGCCTTACCCCGACGCCATCGCCTAAATGTGTTATCTCCCGGAGGTATTGAGACGACATTGAGACTTTATGAGCGAGCTGATGCCAAGCATAATGTTGATGATGAAGTCAGTGACGACTCCAGTAATTATAAGTCGAGTGATTATGGCCATGAGAGTGACAAAGAAGAGCAATTCCTGGGATTTGCGAGAGAACATGACAGTGATGAGAGTGATGAAGGTGATGTACCAGTTGTTGAGGAAGCTGGTTTACCTAAAGACAGTGAACTTGAGAGAGTGAGTGAGTGGGAGAGTTCAAGGTCACTCACCAAATTTCGCATAAGTGACACGACTCCAAGCCCTTCCCCAGGTAAATCGCCTTTCAAGCTACATTTGTATAAGCAGAAAATACTTGAGAAGGCGGCCACGGCAGCTAGGGAACAAGCAAAACTACTTGGTGAGGATGAGGCTGTGAGTGAGGGTCAGCGTGGTGACCCTTCTCGTCCGCCATTGTCTCCCTTATCTACCCACGCCACCCAAGATGACCCGGATGCCCCGCATTCTTCCCCACCACCCCCACCATTACCAAGGGTTGAGGACCCCCCACTTTCGGCCTATTTGCCTCCTAGGTCCCCCGACAGGAGACATACTGCTGCCGAAAAGGGGAAAGGTAGGAAATATACCAAAAAAATTAAGAAAAGTAAGAGAGTTTTGTTCGAGGCTCCCGCGGCGTCCACCCCGGCCGGCCCCAGCCATACGTCCCCGCAACTTTCCCCACGGTCCTCCCCACCTCTCCCGCTTTCAACATGTCTTCCTGAAGAAGTCTTTGAGCTCGCATCACCAATACCTGGGCCTAGTGACAGTGAAACATTGCTTTCTGTCACTCGTCGCAGGCCAAGGAGCCCAGGACCTCGGGGGGACACAGCCTCACCTGCCACTCCTTCCGCACCTCGCCCACCCGCACGCCGCCCACGCATCACTGGTTCCCCGCCAGATTATGTGGGGGCCACTGATGATGAAGGGCACCTCTCTGAAGACTCTGGCCATGATTACATAGGTCCACCGTCAGGGCAAGATGACCACTCTGACGATGACTATATGGACATCGACGACCCTCGACCCATCCACTTGGCCCGGCGTCGTGCTGCCCGTCGTGCTGCCCGCCGCCCTGGCCGACGCCCTCGCCGCCCTAGGGCGCGCGCCTCCCGAGTTGGCCGTGGGCGTGCTGGGCCACCAGCTGGAGCTCCTCGTCAGCGTAGACAAGACCCATTCTACGTTTTTCAGTGGCAAGACGTAGTTGATGAGGATGGATACAACCCTGATGTGCCAGCTTTTGATGAGGTACTGGAGGGTTCAGGCATTACCCCCAATTTTCCTGCAGGCCCCAATGCTCCACCACACGAACTATTTGAGGCCTTCTTTGATGAGGAGGTGGTAGGCTATGTTGTCAAAGAGACAAATAAGCAGCACCAATTCCAGGTCCACTTTTTGGGCAAGGTGACCAAGGGCCACATGAGGCAGTGGACCCCAGTGACTCATAAAGAGTTCATGGTGTTCCTGGCACTCACCATGCTAATGCCTCATGTCAAGAAGCATAGGTTGCCTGACTATTGGATCACCAATGATCTGATATCCACCCCTGCCTTCGGGAAATATATGTCTCGCGACCGGTACCTTGATATCCTCGCAGCGCTCCATCTTGTCACCAACCTTGACGTCCACCTCCCAGACAAGCTGTGGAAGATTAGGACGTTGTACGAGATGATGCGAGAACGCTTCACCTCCTACTTCAAGCCCTTCCGCAAGGTCGTCATTGACGAGTCTCCTGTGCTGTTCCGGGGAAAACTCAGCTTCCGGCAGTACATCCCCTCAAAAAGACATCGCTTTGGCATAACATTCTTTGTGCTGTGCGACTGCCAAACTGGCTATGTCCTGGACTTCCTGGTCTACAGCGGGAAGAAAGGGGACTTGCTTGTGGACCCCCTCATTGGCTTTGGCGGAGCAGTGGTGCAAGCCATGATGGACCGCTACTTTCACAAGAATCACGTCCTCTACACGGACAATTATTACACGTCCCCCACTCTCTCACAGTACCTGCATGAGCGCAAGACGGGGACTGTAGGCACAGTACGAGGGAAAAGGAAGGGCATGCCACCTTTCCCTCCAAAGACCAAAAAAGGTGATGTGTTCAAGAAGAAGTCGGGGCCCATTCTGGCTATCCACTGGCACGACCAGCGGAAGGTCAACCTCCTGACCACCATCCACAAGGGGGAAATGGTGGAGACTGGCAAGGTGGATCGCCGCACCCAGGCCAGGGTGACCAAGCCCGATGCTGTCCTGGACTACAACATCAACATGAGGCTGGTGGACAAGTCCGACATGCAGATAGGCTTCATTGACTGCCTGCGTACCTCGTGCAGATGGTACAAAAAGTTCTTTCTGCATATGGTGGACATGTCAGTTCTGAATGCCTACAATATATACAAGCTTCGGAATGTGAACACACCCATGAAGTTCAATAGCCTGCGGAGGTTCCAAAAGCAGGTGTTGACGGAGAAGTATGCTACGCCACAGAGGGCAGTGGCACATCCTGGGCCCGCCGTTATTGACCGCTTGCAGTGTGCTCAATACTTGATTAGGCACAGGCTTGGTTCCCTGCCTCAGAATGAATCAGGAAGAACACAGCAGAAGCGGTGCCATGTCTGCTACAACAGCAGGGTGAGGCCGAGGCCAGGTAAAAAGTCAACCATGGAGTGTGTGGAGTGCAAGGTGGCACTCTGTGCTTTAGAGTGCTAATTTGATTACCACTCCAAGCTGGAGTTCTAATAATTATACTGAAATTGCCAAATAAAATGACAATATGTACACTATAATTATATATAGGCAAAAAGTGGAAGAAAACCAATTTATTGTAATACAAAAGTCATGTATTATGAGAAAATTGATACAAATACAATTACATCATAATAATATGTGAAAGTGACACATATGTATATACCAAGTGACATTCATATGATTAGAACCTATAGAAATATAGAAATCAGTGAAAAAAGACACAATAAATTGTATATAAAACGTTTACAAATCATATAACTAAGTGAAAGTGACACAAGACCTAATATTTGATGGCCAAAGTATAATAAATACCTGTGATAACGAATAATCAGTGCCTAATACAACAATAACCTACCTCAATTACTAATAAAATGTACGGTATCGAGTGAAAATGAGCATTATCAGTGACAGTGACACACTCTAAAGCATATTTGTCAAAGTGAAAGTGACACAAGACCTAATATTTGATGGCCAAAGTATAATAAACACCTGTGATAACGAATAATCAGTGCCTAATACAACAATAACCTACCTCAATTACTAATAAAATGTACGGTATCGAGTGAAAATGAGCATTATCAGTGACAGTGACACTCTAAAGCATATTTATCAAAGTGAAAGTGACACAAGACACAATACTTGATGACCAAAGAATAATAAACACCTGTAATAACGAATAATCAGTGCCTAATACAACAATAACCTACCTCAATTACTAATAAAATGTACGGTATCGAGTGAAAATTAGCAATATCAGTGACACACACTAATAAACATATTTTATATAATTGGCCTCAAAATAACTAGAAAAATATCAAATAAACATCACATTCTCAATATCAAACACTAAAATCGTGTAAGGGAGATAAATACTTTGGCGCGACGAGCGGCTAGGTGCGTCGTAGCCATGGCCGGGGCGACGCGTCCGAACGCGGGAAGAATTTGCCGCCGAAAAGCACTCGTCTTCCCGCGCTCACCATTATGCAACCAGAGGGGCTAGAGACCTCTACTCAACGCCATTCGACAGAGGAAGGTTTGTGGAACATTATTCTTTTTTATTCACAACATTACATGCCATATTCATTGACTTACAGAGTAGTTAACATAGCCCAAAGATCGTCAAAACACCCGGTACCGCAGCACAGTCGCAAGCTATAGCCCCCGGGGCTGGAGGGTTAATCTGAATGTTTTGAAGTAGGTAATAGGCTACAATGACAATGGTAAACTTTTAAAGTGAATTCATGAACATATGATATGTGTGTGCTCCATTATGTGTCATTTGAGTGGACTAATGCCTCAAAAAGGGGACTTTGGGACTTTTTGAAATTCGGACCATCGGGTGAATTCGGATTTGGCCTCAAATTGAAAAATTCGGACTATTGGGAGATTCGAATCATCGGTCGTCGGATTAAAGGACTTTTACTGTATAGTGCCTTGTGTTGCAACAGTGTGTGGTACGATGAGAAGCTTTCTGTTAGATATGAAGAACTTAGTTAAGTGTCTTATATCTTGGGGGGAGGTGTGACGCTCCTGCATAGTAGCCACGTGCGGGCATGCGCGAGTGTCGGCTGCCCAGCCGTTTAGAAACCGGCTGGCGGTAGCCGGCCGGCCGGCTTTTCCTTAGTATATATCCTACGACAATGTAACTAATGTCTGGGATATTCTTATGTTGTTTCACAGCTTGAAGCTGCCCTTATTCTTAACCAACGCATCTTAGTATATTTTTTTCTCGATAGTTGATTGTTTCATTATTATATATAAGATGCAAGTCTAGTGAGAGTGGGAGGAGACGAGCGGGAGAGAGAGACCGGCTGGGGGACGTTGCTTCGCGCGGGCGTGGAGAGACTATCTTGGGACGAGCCTGATTGTTGCCAATTGATCGCAACGTTAGGCTTAGTTTCGACTCACGCAAGGGGTAGAGGATTTTGACCCGGCAACGGTGTTGAGTGTTGCCAAGCATGGGATGTATTTCGCATGCCTAGGGTGGGGTCCAGACAGATTCAAGACTCCGAGCTCACCTCACTGTACCCTTCGGACCCCCTTGATATCTATCCCTCTCAACCCCACTTAGAAACTTTCTCTCTTTACTTTGTATACCTTCCTTCCACTACTTCACCAATCTATTTCATTATCCCATCCCCTTGATAGACCTTATATCTATTATTGTATTAACGACGAGCTCTCAGATAATTAGATAGGATTTTGGGCCTTATGCAGAGATGTAATTGTTAATGAGACCTAGGAAGCTTTTTTGTTGTCTCATATTTGGTGGTTTCATGCTTGCTAGTGTGTTCTTGTGGCAGGTGAGCAGGGGCTAGACCGGAGGGGAGGTTTTTTGCGATCCTTTAAGTAAAGTCTGCTGGTGCGAGTCCTGTGGACCTGCACGACTTTACTAGGATACCCGTGGGAGTCTGGGGGCATTTTCTTGTCTGTGTGCCTGTGTGTCTAGTGTTGTGTTGTGTGAGGGCCCTTGCCTAGTCCACTCAGCACTGCGCTAGCACGTCTTGCGTTTGTTTTAGGGTCGCCAGGAGAGAGTCAGATACTTGGGATCTGAGTCTCTCAAGAGAGCACCCTTCAATTAGAGTAATTTGGCGCACAGACTTGGGAACGTCCCTAGGCTAGAGCAGGTGGCTCAGCCCGGGTATCCGAAGCCTATATCCTTCCGGCTAGACCTCTGCCACCTGGCAGATTAACAGCTAGGGGTTTATTATTTCTGTATGCTTGTTATTGTGCCACAGTTTACCGTTTTTGTGAGCATTGTGAGTCAGGGTGTGGCTTAGAGACTCTGTCCGAGCAGGCTTGCCTGACTAAGAGTGAGAAGCACACCTGTATGTGGTTATGTTGCGAGTTGCTGCCTTTATTTAATTATACCTATGCCATTATACACTGTATGGCCTATCACTAGTATTTATTCCTGCTTATGAGTTAAGAGTTCTCTAAATCCGTAACTTACTTTCTTTGCTAAGCATCAGATCCTACAGTAGCCGCATGCAGTTTAGAAACCTGCATCTTGTCTACCTGTACGATGTTTTGAGGACTGTTTGCTTTCACCTTCTTTCACGCAGGGGTGATTAGTTGTATTAATTAACGTAACGTTAAATGTACTTTCTTCTAGTTTTGTTATTAAATTGTTTCTGCAATTTAATTCCGTTATCTATCTTTTCCTTGAAGCTTTAAGTCAACTTAATTGTGTGATCTTTTATATAGCCTGCTTGACTATCAGCAGTCTATAGTGCGTGCACCCTGTAACCGAGTCATAGGATACCTTGTTGTCCAGGCAGTACTCTTGACGGTTTAGGGTGGTTTGTTGCCTGGGTTTATAGATAAGGGTTGGATCTAGCGTTTTCCGTTGTTGCTTGTTGCCGCATACCTAGTCCAATAGAAAGAGCCCAGTGTTTATATATCCCAGGACGTAACACTATTCACTCGAAAAAATGCTCGAAAACAACTCAAGTGCTATACTACGTTGCCAAAAAAAAAATTCCACGTGTCCAAAATATTCCTCAAAAACAAATGTCCAACAATCCTGCAATTATTTCTTAGTTCATTCGGTATGACGACTAAGATAAGATACTAGGCAAGGTCGCCATTTGTTACGACCGGGGCTACGAATAAAACAAGGGCACTTAATGATTGGACCAGTAATAGGGCACTATGCAACAACGGTACGCTAGATCCAAACCCTCGAACTTATATGCCGGCGAACAAAAACACCTATGCCCTCCAGTTAATCTGCGATAACGGGGTATCCTTAACTGGGCATAAATGTACTCTACTGCAGGCTAACCCACACTGGTATAGCCTGATAACAAACAAGATGCAAGTTATGTTAAAATGCATAAAAGGGAAGCTATGGAAAGATCAATTAAATCACTGCAAGATTTAATACAATAAAAAGATGCTTCAATACAGTTACTCTAAACAACAATAAACTCTTCACTCCTATCTGAAAGAAAGTGAAGTATAGTCCTACAGCATAGACCTGGAAACTTCTGAAGAAAGTCTGATGCTCATAAGATGGTCGTATCTTAAATTATATAAAGGCAGGAGGCAGGACACCACACGTGTAAATCGAATACACTAAAAGGTAGGACATATAATGTTAACTGACACGAGAATACTATAAATGCGCAACGATAGCACTGCTCGACACTAAAAGAAGTACTTCCTCATCAACGAAACAGTCTGCTATGGTTGTGCGGCTCAGCAACAACCTAGACTAATAAATGCTGTGAATAATAATGCGTACATATCAAAGAGCTTATATTAAATACTAACAAGTGTCTACTCAATTAATAATGTCTAGCTGGGATACTCTAGGTAAGGAACTGGGGTTGAGCAAGACAGGCTCGTAGCCTAGCGATGTCCTTAAGACTGCATCCTTTAAGTTACGTTAATTGACTGGGCTGCTCTCTTGATAGATCCAGATCACAAGTATCTGGTTCTATCCTGGCGACCCTCACAAGACAAGCAAAGAGGCAGCAAAGTGTGGAACTGGAACAGGCCAAAGCCCTCAGTCAACACAATGCTGCACTCGCAAAAGACGCAGCCGAAAAGACGACCTAGGCTACCACAGGACCGGTCGAAGTCGTGTAGGTATAAACAAACAAACCATACACACATCGGAGACAACGACTACAGTAACCTTATCCCAGTCTAGCATTAAATAAAAGAGCAGAACACTAATTCAATAATGGAGACACACACAGAGTTCTTAACCTCTACTAACTAAGAACCCTCAAACCTATTCTAAGTACAGTCAACGCTCGATTTAACGGACCCCGATACAACGGATTTCGGATTTAACGGACTCTGTCCATAGCCGGACAATGGACCCAGCAACGGACAAAGTCCGTTGCTCGAAAAAAAATTGGAGCAAAGTCCGTTGCTCTATCTATTTATCTCTCTAATGCACTACCTAAATCCCTTATACATTAACATAACTATGTCTTATTTGGACTTTTTGTAATCTTTGAATCATTTCTAATGTGATGGAATTGAAAAATATAATATCCTTCCAGCACATAGATAAATAATAAATAAGATAGTCAACAAAATATTTCAACTCTCCCCTCCGTGCGAGCAGAGATGGTAGATTTACGTTTGATAGATTTTTTGTTTTGTTTTTTTCCCTCGATATACACTCTCTTTCTATCTATCTATCTCTCTAATGCACTACCTAAATCCCTTATACATTAACATAACTATGTCTTATTTGGACTTTTTGTAATCTTTGAATCATTTCTAATGTGATGGAATTGAAAAATATAATATCCTTCCAGCACATAGATAAATAATAAATAAGATAGTCAACAAAATATTTCAACTCTCCCCTCCGTGCGAGCAGAGATGGTAGATTTACGTTTGATAGATTTTTTGTTTTGTTTTTTTCCCTCGATATACACTCTCTTTCTATCTATCTATCTCTCTAATGCACTACCTAAATCCCTTATACATTAACATAACTATGTCTTATTTGGACTTTTTGTAATCTTTGAATCATTTCTAATGTGATGGAATTGAAAAATATAATATCCTTCCAGCACATAGATAAATAATAAATAAGATAGTCAAAGAAATATTTCAACCCTCCCCTCCGTCTATGCGCCGAGCTTCCCAGACGGGAGATTTACGTTTGATAGATTTTTGTTTTTTTTTGTTCCCACGGTATACACAAAATGATGGGGAAATATTAGAACATGTTTTTAATTGACATTTGTGTCGTTTTTGCTGATTATGAGTTGGTGGAAAAAATGTCTTTAATTCTATCATATCTGAAATGATTCACAGATTATATAGAGACCAAATAACATACACTTTTAAGTGTGTTCAATAGTTTTGCATTATCAATAGGGTGTAGCACAAGGCTTATCAACATTATCACAGTAACGGGGTCGGGGTTGAGGCGGGACGGGGAGGGGAGGGAGTAGGCCTACAGAGGAGGGGATATCCTTCCTTTTTTTTTTTTTTTTTTTCTCCATGTGAAATTTATCATATCAATGACAAATAAGACCTTTATTATGTTTTCAGGGACAGTACAGCACAACGTGTCCCTCAATCAAAAAAAAAAAAAAAAGGCGAAATACGAAGGCAATTTTCCAGCTACGGACTTTTTCCAGCAACGGACTCGGTCTCCCCCCTATTAGTCCGTTAAATCGAGCGTCGACTGTACATGTAAATATCTCAGAGAGCTGGTGCTGGTAATACAACTGTCCGACTATGGAAGTCGTATGCAGAACCAGAAGGGATAAGTAATTGAATAAAGAGAGAAGTATGAAAACGAAGAAGTTCAGAGAGAGAGATAGTAGTATAGAGGGTTATATGGGGGACAGATTTCTAGGGACGTCTAGTACCACGCACGCTGTGCCAAGCTCTGCCGGAGACACGCGGGAAGGAGCCCACCTAGCCCTAACAAAGGCAGCGGCACCCAATCACAGACCACTACGTCATGAAATGCTAGCATCCTTGGGCCGTGTCAGGATCCACCAGCCAATCAAGGGCGTGGGAAAGCCCGCGCGAGGGAGGGAAAACTCCTCCGAGCGAGGGAGGCAACACTCACTACCCCCTCGCTGCCCGCTCTCTCTCTCTCTCTCTCAACTTCACACTACAATGCATCTTATATTCTAACAATGATATAAAATACTTCCCGTTGTCACAGACGAAAGCAAAGACCACCACTGGACTGTCTGTGACAATGCGGTTATTAAGAAAGAAAGAACAACATTCTCTGACAACTGTAGCCCATTTCACTGCCCTGGCGAGCGCTAGTGGCTAACGTGAGGCGATTCTGCCAACGCTGGTAGACGTCACAATGAGGTAAAGGTTTAGTACATAGGATGTCATACTCATTTAACAACAATGTCCCTTGGTCATTCAAATCCGCGGGCAAACTGTCATCCCATCCTATTTTACGTCTCCAAACTTCCTGCATTAGAATCCTAGCTCTTATGGTAACGGGTAATGCTAGACCCAAAGGATCAAAAAATTGCGTAACTTTGCTCAACAGACTTCTTTTTGTGTGTGCTCCTGTCTGCTGAGCAAAAGACCTTGTTTGAAAAGTTAGTATGTCATGTTTAGGTTGCCAGATCATCCCCAAATTTCTGGACCTTTCCTGGTTATGAGACGCCCTACCGTCCACCTGTATCTAATTCTGAATATTTTCACTATTAGTAACCCACTCGCGGAGAAATAAATGAGCTTCTGTAAACAATCTACGTGCCTGCCAGTAGGTATGTAACAAATCATCCTGACTATCGCTAGAACCCTGCAAATTGTCTATATATAACCCGCGAGATAGTTTACTTGTGTCCTCATGAGTATCTGATAGATGTTTTTTGATTGTGGCATTTAACAAAAACTGTGAACATGTAGCCCCAAAGAGTACAACCCGAAAACGGTATATTATGACCGGACTTTCAGAGTCGCTAATGTCTTTGAACCAAAGAAAGCGGGTAACATCTCTATCTTCCTCTTTTAGTTTGACCATCAAGAATGCCTTCTCGATGTCACTAGTAAATGCATACTGCCCCAGCCTAAACCACATTAGATGTTGGGACAGGTCCGACACCAAGGACGGACCTGTCAGCAGGCAGTCATTTAGACTGGGTTGTTGTCCTTGGTGGGCAGAGCAGTCATACACCACCCGTATTGGTGTGGTGACGCTGTCTTTCCTCACCCCATGATTGGCCAGATAGTGAACCCTTCCCTTCTTAATCAGTTCCTTTACATCGACTCTCTCAATGAAGCCCCTATCTTCATAACTCCGAAAAACATCGTCATACGCCTGGCGCGTGGTCGGTTCATTCGTCAATTTACGCTGTAATGCGCGCAAGCGACCTAATGCCAATCCATAGTTGGTTGGCACTATTCTTCCAGGGTAAACTAACCTTATATTGCTTGTCTGAGGCACAGTAGCTCACAGACTCTTCAAACTTCTTCAGCGCAATTTCTGAGTCATAATCGGTCTCCATAGGATTAATGCCTATGTGATCCAATCTCCACAGTCGCTCTAGGTCGAACTCGGCAGTCATTTTAGGGTCACTAGGTTGAGAATCCTCCCTTCCCAACTCCTCTGCCGCGGCTACATTCACTCTTAATATCGAGACCGTGTCGACCAGGACATTTGACTGTGTAGTATGCACCTTTCCGCTCATGCAATAACCAAATTTAGTGGGGATTAAAATTACACCACACATTCTTTTAAATCCAGGGTATACTACATCATAATAATGATCCACACCAAGTAGAACATGCAACTCACTCTGATCTCCCATGGGATCTGACAAGTTAACCCCTTTGCTATGTAGTGCGTGTTCCACTTTCTTCACTCCTACAGATACATATTCTGGTAGGGTGTCTACTACGATACATGTCATAAAGTACAGTACAGTCAGCCCCCCCAATACGCGATTCCACAATTCGCGAAAACCCTAATACACGAGTGACCCCTCGAAAATAACATTAATTAATTAAACATTAATTACGCGAGGTGGCACCACAATACACGAATCGAGAGCTAAGAAGGGGCCAAATCCGCTATTCCCGCTTGATACGCGAGCATGTCTACGTTTCGCGAGGCCCAGGAGTAGCTCTGAAAAAAGAAGAAGACGGGCATACGCCTGCCTTCCCTCCCGCTTACCCTCCCTCCCTCCCTCCCACAGTCCCGCTCAAGCGTCATAGCCGTGCGGAGTGACCAAACGTTTGTAGTGCCTGCCACTTTTTTCGCCATGCCACGCCAATATAAGAAGATAACACACAAAATGAAGGTGGAAGTGTTGGATAGCAAGAAAAAAGGAGAAGGAAACTGTGCAATAGGCTTGTCAGAGTAAACTGTTCGTACGATTTGGTCAGGGAGGGAGAAGTTGGAGAAAATCGTGAAGTCCTACGGTCCTAGTCCTAGTCCTAGCCTATCTACTACTAATTTTAAGGTAAGGTTTCATATTTTTATTCATTGTTCTTATTATATATAAGATATAGACTGTACTGTAGAGCCAAAAATGTCGAAAATAAGGCCAAAATTTTTGAAAATAGGCCATAATTGAGAGATGTCACCCATATCTAATTATTCCTATTTAAAGTTAGGTCCACAATACGCGGATTCCCAATACGCGATGCCTCCTGTCGCCCCTATTCTCGCGTATTGGGGGGGCTGACTGTACCTGTTTTTACGGTAGAAATATTAAATCTCTGCTATCTCGTAGACCTGGTTTGTCAGTAACCCCTGTGAAGCCCTTTAATCGAAGAGTCTCAGCCCCTACGATTCGGTGCTTAAGTCCCATTAAAACGGACCTTTTTATAAAGGATCGTTGAGACCCTTGATCAAGAAGTACCCGACAAACCTTGTTACTGTCATTACCTTCCATGGGAATCTGTATTGTGGGCAATATAGTGGTGTCTTGCGTGCTACCTAGTGTCAAAGTTGTAGTACCCTCTGGTTTGACATCTTTGACTTTGTCTGCTGTAGGACACAACTTGTCAAAGTGATGTCCTTTACAGTGGCGACAGGGCCTTAAGTATGTAGCAGTACATTGTCCCTGCTTACCATGTTCCTTACTTAGACAACCTACACATAGCTTCAACTTCTTTGCCTGTGCTAGTTTTGTCTCATTTGTTGGGTATTTTACACAGAAACTCCACTTATGTTTGTTATTACATAGCTTACATAGAATCTGAGCAGGTTTTTATATGTACCCTCTTTCTTTCCTTTAGTCCCCACCGTCATGCTTACAGTTCCCCTCTCCACATTCCCACTCCCTCCTGACACATTCATTCTCCCATTGTTCAACTGTAGATTACTAATTTCTTTACTGAACTAAGTTTTGAACTCCCCCAGATCAAACGATCTAACCTTGTCAAGTTCAGTATTGCCATAGGAAGCTTCTGACGTAAGATAATGACTATCATTTCCTGTGTGGTGAGCCCTAGGGTGTCTAGCGATCGAGTATGGCACTCCATATTTGCCCTAAAATTTGCTAACTCCTCAACCTTATACTGTGGTTCTACGAGCTTTAACAAGGCAACGACATGGGCCATCTTCAACTGCTCTTGATCCCCGTATGTGGACTTTAATAATTGTACTGCCTCCAGATAGCTATCACCTACTACCGCAAAACCCTCTTATCAAATGTAAGGCCTCTCCTTCCATTTGTCCTTTCAGGTAGTGAAACTTATGGACATTATCCAAAGAGGATTCATGTACTGTAGACCGAAATACGTCCCAAAAAGCTAACCACTCAGTCAATTTGCCCCCAAATGTAGGAAGATTGAGCTTTGGGAGGTGCACAGTGTGTTTCGGGTCAACCCTTCTATGGGCCTCGTTCTCGCCTCCCTTCTTATTTGCGACAGCGCGCTGTAATAGGTGCTTCGCTTTAAAGACAGGTTCATCATAGAGGGCACGATTATCACACTCTGCAACTATCTCTTCCTCCTCTGTCATGCCTGCCACAATCACCTCGCTCAGAGCCACAATACGACCGTGGGTAGCCTGGACATTGTCTAACCTAGCCTCTAATTCCTCGAGGTCAGCCGTAGTGATGAAAGTGTTGACATCTACAATTAGCCTATTTAATACTCCCCGAAGTCCCGCCCTCTGATTTTTAGGGGCTTTGCTCATCACCCCACTAGACGGTGTCTCTTCCTGTTTATTCATTTTGCATGTAAGCCTGTAGGCTATTTACCTAAAATGTTACAAATACAAGGGCAAAATAGTAGCCTAGTTAAGAGACGCCGACCGGCGGACTTCTATGTTATGGAGAAAAAAAAATAGCACACCAAATAGCAATACCTACTAAAGGGTCATATTGAACAAGATTTTCTTTTAGGTCAGGTCATGTGTCACAGGAAGTCTGAAATGAAAAAGAAATTATTGGGGGAAGATGATGGGTGGGATGCAGGACTTAGGCAGGCGCAACGATACTACCCTGCATTCCGGCTCTAACCATCGCTTGGCCAGTCCCACCAGTTTATCACAGAGTTGTTCCTGCATCCTGTTATATGTCCCCTTGCTCATTGCCTTAGAAATCCCTTACTGGTAGCTAATTCCCGGGCCTGGGCACCAATGTGGTAAACTATCAATGGAAATTAAATATCTCTAAGCTATAATGATTCAAATAAAATCAATCTAAATTAAAATTACTCCATATCTAAATTGAATTCAATCTGAAACAAGCTAATTTATATCCAAAGGTCTCACATAATAATTTATATATAGGGTAAGGTTATAAGGGTTAATATTAGCCAGGAATTAACTCACCAATAGTTCCACGTGGCAACGAAACATAGGAGAACGTTTACCCAATATGGCGGACAATAGGGAAACAAGACTTCGGCCCTGAGGCTCGAGTCAAGTGAAAGAAAGAACAAATGATTATATGGGAATGGACATGAATACTATGCTTATCTGTCAGTCAGTCATGGCGTCGATGAGAGCGTCGTGATGGTGTAGCTGTATGTATTGCTGTCAGTGTATTGTGATTAGAGGCACAAAAGCTCGATCAACTGAGGGCGGAAATTAGATGTTAACTGGTCGGTGTTTCGTGGAGGCTCTGCTCTGTCTTCCTTAGAGTCACACCTTGCTGCCTTGGCAAAACGCCCGGCGCCCAAATTATCGTACTGTATCTATGTTGCTCAGTACGATAAATTAAATCAATATAATGTATACGATAAATTCATATATACTACATAAGACCATGTCAATATTGCTTAATAGCATATTAGGCCTTTTTATAATCTTAACTTACTTACAATCTTATAATATACAATCTACTCGTCCTACACCGTGCAGCGGGAACGACCGTGACGTCACAGAGACATACGGGATCACAAAAGAGTCATACCCTATCGTAGTTATACGATAACCAGACATCTGAAAGCATGGTATCATCATCCCATTCCCCAAACCCAACAAAGACCCCATGCTACCCTCCTCACACCACCCTATCACACTCCTCTGCACCCCTCTAAAGTCATAGAACGCCTTGTACTACAACTGATTACACACGCCTTACCCCTAGCTCCAACACAACATGGCTGGGCGGGTGCCCAACCCCGAAGGGGTTGAAATAGGGGAGCTATCCCCCGCCAAAGGCGGCTTTCTAGGGCCTTTCCTAGCTGATGCTGAGAGGATTGGGTTCTGGTCATGTGGTGATGGGCTGGTCTATCAGAGTGAGGAGCTGAGCAATCTCTGCCATACCCATAGCTTACTCTGACTTTTCCTTTAACTTATATATTTTCTAGATCTCAGTGACGGCGTCTCTTCCGTGGATTGACCTCCCAATCTACCAAGATTGGAAGCCAAAGCGTCACATTTTTCCCTTGCCCCTCAACTTTCTCTTCATAATTGCTGAGGGGCACAGGGCCCTGGGTGGGGCTTTGGTTTCCCGGGCATTTCCGCACCCTCCTCAGCCCCCCGCCATGGAGTGGCTTCGGTCACCCAGGCTTTATTGTGGTCGGCGGGGAGGGTTCTGTGGGGGCACTCGGTTATGGCCTTGGAATTGCTCGGGGCCTTGGGGCTGTTCGGCCAGGCAGCTTGGGGAACAACAACAACAACAACAACAACACACATGGGCTTCAGGCCACTGCACTCCACAAACACTCTTCTTACAGACCTTACACAAAGAGCTTTTGACGGCATCAACTCAGCCAGACCACCACACAGGTCACTACTTGCCACACTCGACATTAGTAAAGCCTTCGATGCCATCCCCCGCCACAATCTAACAAACAAAATCTACGACACAAACATGCACAACAACACAAAAAGGTGGCTGGCCTACTTCCTAGCAGGCATATGTGCAAACATATCTTTTGCCGGTCAGTCATCTAGCATCAGAAATTTCCCAAACGGAGTCCCGCAAGGATCCGTCCTGTCGCCCGCCACTCTTCAATCTGTACATGCATGATATAAACATAGCCTTCCTATGCAGACAACATAGCACTCACATGCACACACCAAGACCCAGAAAAATGTAAGAGTGATCCTAAGCTGTTCTATAGGTTTATAAATAGTAAAATGAAGGTAAGGGATAGAATAGTGAGGTTGAAGGTTGAAGGGACCACTTATGATGACGACCAGAATATGTGTGAAATTATGAACAATACACTACACTCAGTATATACTAAAGGTGATAACTTTGAAGAAGTACTGGTTGTTGTTGTTGTTGTTGTTCCCCAAGCTGCCTGGCCGAACAGCCCCAAGGCCCCGAGCAAGGCCAAGGCCATAACCGAGCGCCCCCACAGAACCCTCCCTGCTGACCACAATAAAGCCTGGGTGACCGAAGCCACTCCATGGCGGGGAGCTGAGGAGGGTGCGGAAACGCCCGGGAAACCAAAGCCACACCCAGGGCCCTGTGCCCCTCAGCAATTATGAAGAGAAAGTTGAGGGGCAAAGGAAAAATGTGACGCTTTGGCTTCCAATCTTGGTAGATTGGGAGGTCAATCCACGGAAGAGACGCCGTCACTTGAGATCTAGAAAACATATAAGTAATAGGAACAGTCAGAGTAAGCTATGGGTATGGCAGAGATCGCTCAGCTCTCACTCTGATAGACCAGCCCATCACCACATGACTAAAACCCAATCCTCTCAGCATCAGCTAGGAAAGGCCCTAGAAAGCCACCTTTGGCGAGGGGATACCTCCCCTATTTCAACCCCTTTCGGGGTTGGGCACCCGCCCTTTCGGGTTGGGCACCCGCCCTAGGTGAAATTGGTGATAAACTGGGAGAGATTAATTTTCTCCCAGAGGAGCTAGTAGAAATAATGAAAGGACTAGATGTGAAAAAAGCAGTGGGACCTGACAATGTAGCGGGATGGATTTTGAAAGAATGTGCTGACGAACTAGTGAACCCTTATATGAGATAATGAAATACTGTCTGGAAGTGGGAAAATTACCAATGGACTGGAAGAGAGCCAACATTGTACCGATTTATAAAGGTGGGAACAGGGAACATCCATTGAATTTATCGACCTGTGTCACTTACTAGTATAGTGTGCAAAATCTGTGAGAAAATAATTAAGAAAAGATGGATGATTTACTTGGAAAAGAATAATCTACTATCTAACAGGCAATTTGGATTCAGGGAGGGTACCTCATGTGTTACAAAATCTACTCAGTTTTTATGACAGAGTGGTTGACATATTACAAGAGAGAGATGGATGGGTGGACTGCGTATATATTGACATTGTTACGGCTGGATCGGCAATACATATTCGGGATTCTTGATCGTAGGACAGAAATGGCTTATGTGACAACGACACGCTCGATTCCAGTCCCAAATACTATATGCTCCAGACAACAAAAAGCACCAACGCCCTACAGAGTTATCGTCTATGGTAACGAGGTACCTTAACTCGGCGAAAGTGTACAACAGGGGTAGGCTATGAGGCTAAACTCCTCAGACATTTATAGGTTACGTTATGACTAAAGAAATGCAATACTCAAGAAACTACGTTAATATTAAGCCTCTAATAATGTAGAATAGAAGCAGGCTAAAGGTATGACAGTGAAATGCTAAATGACAAATGTACACGCCTACTTGAAAGCGCGTGCACTAGAATAACTGTCCCCTACTAACATGCACTAGCATGTAGCATACAAGATGTTCATGATCCAGTAGATACCTAATAATACACATGGAAGGAACATAAATAGTAGTCACTTATTATAAGAATGAATCTATACTTGGAATAACTAAAAGGTTGCAGGCAACAGTACTGCGCCGGTAGCCTACTACCGCATAGGCTACTTCGCTTCTCTCACTCTGTCTCCCCTCTGAGTCCGTATGCGCCCTACGCAACAGAACTCCGGACACAGCAGCAAAACGACAGTGCAGTTAATTGATACATGAAAATATTAATAGTGTTGTCTTGTGTGTGAGTAATGTGTATTGTAAAGTGTTACATACATAAACTTAAAGAGAGCTGCAATGCATAGTAAAATAAAGATATAACCCACTCATCATCCCCATGTGTTCTAGCTAGCAGGCCAAGTCACAGGAACAACGAGTCCCAGCACCGAAAGCGAGAACCCAGGAAAAGACTGTAGAGAACACAAGGACAGATAAATTACGTTACTCTACTATACCGGCACTACGAGCGAGCTGTAGTCTCTGGTACTGCACTCGCTCCTGGCTCGGTAGGCAAATCAAGGCTAAGTCCTCGCCCCTCTACAGACAACTCCTGGGCATGGTCGGGCTCTTACACATGGCACTAGTCTAGTCACAAATTGGATGATGAGCTGGGCATATAACTCGTGAACATGTAGAACGTTCACCAACTATCCTCATCAAGAAGATCGCTGTTCACATTAACCCCTTAAATCTAATACATGTAAATATATGCTTGTCCTAAGAGTAATACGAGAGGTGAGTGCTGAAACTCCTTTAGGACCTCAAGGGAAGGTTATGCATTTAAATAGAGAGAAGAATGAAATGAGAGTAATGTCGTCAGAGAGAAAGAGTGCAACCGTGAGAAATTGGGAGAGAGGGCAAGGGATGTTAGAATCTCAAAGGTTCTAGGCAACCTGATCATGGAACACACAGCGAGCCTCCAGGCAATGCGCAGCACGACAACATGGGCAGCCCAGGCAGCATAGGCAGGCGGCAATGGACTACCAACCCTGTCGCACCTAGCTATAAGCGCAGGGCTGCCAACCGGTCCATACGTCTGGCAACCAACCCCCCGGCAGCGTGGCGCATTGCTACCCTCTCGCTCTGAAGTCTAACTCACTCTCTCTCTGAATTCCTATTGTCTCATCTATCAACTTCTCTATTGATACTACATATTAAATGGAAGGTCTCGACATGGCTTAAAACAAAACCCACCACTGGTTAGCACATGACGAGACCTTTGCAGAGATACAAAGAACATAGTTATATGTTGTCACACTCAATATAAGCAGCCAGCACGGTACAGCGGTACACGGTACCGCACCGTGGCGGTACAGTGGAGTACCAAGGAGTACAATCAGGTTGCGTTGCTACGCACTGGGTGCGTCACAGCCCCCCCAAGATTTTAGATAATCGACCTTAGAAGCATTATCAAAATCTGACAGGCAACCAACCGACCTGCTACCCTTAGCTGCCACTAATTGCAAAAGGTGCACAACAACTGAAGTGTGAATTATACATAAAACACAATATCGCATGCATCATGCTACAACAATAAAGACTTACAAAACTAAAAAAAAAATTCTCGTTTATTTTATTGTTTTATAATCTTTTTGGACGGCGTTATGATAGCCTAATTTTACTCCTGCTCAACCCACACACCGTGCACGACTATCCTGGATCATCAACCCTTGATAGACAATCTGCTATCACGTTCTCACTCCCGGCAATATGCTGAATGTTGAGATTATACTCTTGGAGCATTAGGGACCACCTGGTCAACCGCATATTCCGATTGTGAAACTGATTTAGGAATTTCAAGGGATGATGGTCCGTATAAATCGTCACTACCGGGCCGTAGGCTGGAACATAAACTTCGAAATGTTTGAGCGACAAAACGATAGCAAGAAGCTCCTTCTCTATAGTCGAGTAATTCCTTTGTGCCGAATTAAACTTGCGAGAAAAGAAGCTCACTGGGTGTTCCAAGCCCTCGGAATCAGTCTGCAGTAACACTGCCCCGGCACCCACACCGCTGGCATCAGTCGCCAGCTGAAAACTCCTGGAGAAGTCTGGGGCTCTCAAAATCGGATGTGTACACAGCAGGTGCTTGACTAGGTCGAAAGCCCTCTGACACTCCGCAGCCCAACAGAACTTCACTGACTTCGACAGTAGATCAGTTAACGGTGCTAAGACAGTAGAGTATCCCCGGATGAAGCGCCTATAATAGCCTATCATACCTAGGAACCGCATGACCTGGCGCTTAGTGGTGGGCCTGGGAAACATATTGATAGCCTGTATCTTGCTCAGGGGGGGGCACACCCGGCCTAACCCGACCACGAAGCCAAGATACTGCACAGTAGCCTTTACAAACTCGCACTTCCTCAGGTTCACCACCAGCCCAGCATCGTGCAACTTCCCAAACAGGGTCTCTAAGTGCCTTAGGTGATTTTCAAAATTGTCATCATACACTATCACGTCATCAAGGTAGACCGTGCAGTTAGGGATTTCGTCACAAATATCGTTCATCAGGTTCTGAAACGTGGCAGGTGCGTTCTTAAGCCCAAAAGGCATTACGTTACATTGGTAGGTCTTGCCATCTACCACAAAACCACAAACTTGCTTAGCTCGGTCCGACAGGGGTACTTGCCAGTAGCCTTTTACAAGATCAATTTTAGTAAGGTACTTTGCATTCCCTATCTTGTCCACGCTGTCGTCAACTCGAGGCAAAGGGTAAGGGTTGGTAGTGGTCAAGCCATTTAGCCTACGAAAATCTATGCAGAACCGCACCTTGCCGTCAGGTTTTGGCTGCAACGTGACGGGTGATGTCCACTTCACATAACCTTCAGTGATCATCCCTCTCTCAACCATGTACTTTAACTCCTCCCGTAAAGCTGGCAACTTTACCGGGGGCACACGGTAGGGCACTGACTTGAAGGGCACATTATCACCGACGTCCACGTCGTGCGTTACCTGAGTAGTGAGACCTGGGTGTTCGGCGAAAACAGAGGGGTATGACCTGAACAGGCCTAGGACAGCAGCACCCTGGTGCTCAGGCAGGTGACTTACAGCTTGCCTAGCCTCTTGTTCAGTATTCCCCGCCCACTGTTCCGCGGAAATGACACAGTCCCAGCTATCCTCCTCAGCAGCATGACTGTCCCCACCTCCTTCTCCACCCTGGCCGCTGCAGGCCAGCACAGGGACAGTGAGAGGCTCTGAGGGGCGTCTCACATACTCTTTCATGAGGTTAACATGACATAACTGATGTTTTTTTCTACGGTCAGGTGTTGCAACGAGATAATCAAGGTCGGACAGTTTCTTAGCCACCACATACGGCCCAATGAACTTGGCAGAAAGGGGGTGTCCAGGCAAAGGTAAAAGCAACATTACCTCCTGACCCACCGAAAACTCCCGAAGCTTCACCTTGGCGTCATACTGGTGCTTCATGACCGCCTGTGCATTAACCAAGTTATTACCTGCCGCTGCCATGCAACCTATAAGTCTCTCCCGGCTCTCAAGGATATATTTAAGTACAGACCCCGGCTTCTCTTCGCCCTCCCAGATCTCTTTCACCATACTTAAAGGTCCTCTCACATTATGGCCAAAGACTAGTTGATTTGGACTGAACCCCAGGCTCTCTCCTGGGACTTCACGTGCAGCGAACAGAACATACGGCAGACCCAAATCCCAATCAGTGTCATGTTCTGCACAGTAACAGCGTAGCATACTCTTCAGGGTCGAGTGCCACCGCTCCAAGACTCCCTGACTCTCGGGATGGTAGGCTGACGACACTACAGAACATATACCGTGCAACTGAAGGGTTTGCTTGAACAATTTGGATGTAAAATTGCTCCCCTGGTCTGACTGCACCTCACGTGGAAATCCATAACGGGAACAGAACAATAATAAGTTTTTAACAACTGCCTTTGCCGAGCCGTTTCTCATGGGGTATGCGTCCGGGTATCTCGTAGCCACATCCATGATTGTCAACAGGAATTTATTGCCACTACTAGTAGGCGGGAAAGGGCCAACCAAATCTACTACAACTTTGCTGAACGGAGGCCCGGTGACAGGTATGGGAAACAAAGGTGCCTTCGGGATTGTCTGGTTAGGCTTCCCCGTTGTCTGGCAGGTCGCACACCCAGCCACCCATGCACAGACATCAGCCTTGACCCCAGGCCACCAGAAAAACCTGCCCAATGCCGCCAATATTTTTGTTACCCCCAAATGACCCGCCACCGGCACATCATGCGCCAGACACAATAAGGACTCTCTATACTTATTTGGAACAACCACCTGGTCTACTACCCTCGCACCGCCCTCCCACTTCGATTTGGGGTCTAAAAATCTGCGGTACAATATCCTGTTGAGCCTAAAGAAATCTCCCGGCTTCGCATCCCCATCTTCCTCCAACTCTATGGCACCATTGCTATAACGAGCTAGGCTAGCGTCTTGCAGCTGCTGCTCACTAATGTCCCTGGGCGTCAATGCATCAAGATGGTTTTGTAATAAGACATTACCCCGGCTAGTAGGCTCTACTGCCTTAGTGGCTCTCGCTACAGCTCTTGCCTCACGCGAAGTCTTACCCAACTCTGCCTTGTTACACACCATATCTGGGCCAGAGTCAACTCCCGTGTTTATTATAGGTCCAAGTACCGAATCACCGAGAAGTGCAGCAAAATCAATGTCCCTTTTCCTGCCCTTAGCAACCTTCTCCTGATCCTTCCTCCACTGTCCCCGAGATTGAGTGCTAGGCTGTGCAGGAGCCGCAGAGCGAGATCGGGTTACCACACAGGCCATCTTATCCTGTTGGCACCTCCCAACCCATTCCCGATTCTCACCATCCACGTCGGCCGCCCTCTCGGCAACGACTAAGGGTGGAGTCCCGGAAGTGGGCACCGCAAAGTCGTTGCCGAGAAGAAGGTCGACGCCCTCAACTGGCAAACACTCAACGATCCCTACATCCAGCTCCCTGCACACCTCTCCCACTCTCAACTCCAACCTCACAAGTGGGTATGACCTCGTAGCATTTATACCCTGCACCACAACAACTCTGGCCGCATTTATCGGTTTCCCTGTGAAGTTCCTCAACAAAGTTTGCGAAGCCCCCGTATCCCTCAGCAAGTCAACCCTCCGTAGTTCACTCCCCCAGCTCACAAACCCGTGCCCCCGATGGCTACAGAAAGTGTCCCGGACAGGTGTCGAGCCTTCCGTACGCTTCTTTACCGCGTGTGCCTCAGCTGCTGACAACCTACCCCGGGCAGTTGCTGCAGCCTTCAGAGACACACCGATACTGTGAACCAATGACACCGGCTTAGCGGGAGTGTTACTAGGGCACTCACGTGAATAATGGCCTAGCTTCTGACATTTGTAACATTTCACATCCCCAATGGGCTTCTTCCCTTGTGCGGGCGAAGAAGGGGCCTGACCTTTAGTAAACGGGAGAGGCTTGTGTTTGTAGGTGTTATTAGGTGCAATGCATTTAGTGTGGTTATGTGTGTCATAGGATTTGTTATTATCGAAAACTCTGGTGGGTGGGGTATAGCGCCCCTTCTGCCCTGACTCAGCCCTCTGAGCGGCACCGCAACCACGAATCAATGATAATCTGAGGTCTGCCATCTTGGCAGCCTCCTCTACTGTCTTGGGACATTTTTCCTTAATGTTCAGCGTTAGATCGGTTCCAGTACATTTGTAAAACTGTTCCAGATAGAAAAGTTGCTTAATTTCCTCAGCCGACTCTGCGTGCTCGGACCGAAACCAGTTATTACCTGCATCTGTTAAGTCCCGTGCGTGCTCCATAAAACTGACGTCGCTCTTCTTATTCACGCCACGGAACTTCAATCTATAAGTTTCGGGTTGCAGTTCGTAGGCCCGGAGCACAGCCTCCTTCACCAGTCCATACACTACACTCTCGTCCAGTGACAGTGCATCGTAGGCTTTCAACCCCTTACCCACTAGACGTGATGAAACTAATGCTGCCCATTTAACCTCCGGCCAGTCATACTCACGACACTTCTTTTCGAAACGAGCAAAAAACTCAGTCACTGCTGTCTCATCAAATGCGGGTACAGTAAACTTCCGTTAATCCGAAGGGCAGGGGACCGGCCCTCGTTCGGATTAGTGGTTTTTTCGGATTATCGGACTTTACCCCTATGAACCTGTGTATGACGAAAACATCGAGACATTAGGCCACCCAAATGACACAATGGTGCACACACACATATCATATGTTCATGAAATCACTTCAAAAGTTTACCATTGTCATTGTAGCCTATTACCTACTTCAAAACATTCAGATTAATGGTCAAAGGAATCTGCTGATATAAACGTCTTCTTCTTCTTCCGTCTACTAGCAAGTTTGTCTTGCTCTTTAAGATCAGATGTGGTTCGGGAAGTAATGCCTTAACAACGGCACCTCCCTGAGAAGTTCTTGTAATTTTACATCCAAAGGTGCATTTTCAAGCTCAAGACTGATTCATTCAGTCTTGAGCTTGAAAATGCACCTTTGGATGTATTAGCCTTGAGCTTGAAAACGCACCTTTGGACGTTCCGATACGCTACTATTTATAGTTCAGTGATCGGAGCGTCCCAAGGGTGCTTTCAAGACAACAAGACAAGGGTGCTTTCAATACAATATAATATAACAGAGCACATCACAAAAGGAAAATCACAAAAGGAAAATTACAAGAACTTCTCAGGGAGGTGCCGTTGTTAAGGTATTACTTCCCGAACCACATATTCTGATCTTAACCCTCCAACCCCGGGTGGTACACATGTGTACCATTATGTTTTGCCCCCAGGAACCCGGGTGGTACAACATTGTACCATTGCTTGAAAGCCTGTGAGCTTCGTGTGCGAGGCGTCGGTCCGACGCATGTAAACAACAGCCGGCTGGACCGACGCTCCGCATCTCCGGCCACAAGAAGGAGAGCGTCGCTTGTTCGTGTGTGCCTGTATGTTGTTGTTCAGTATCGAAAAATGGTGTAAAGTGGCTGGTTTGGCCATAAAGTTATCTCCAATGAAATCATCATCACAGCTCACCCAGTTGACTTAGAGAGCTCTACTTAATGCCATTTTACAGGTAAATAACACAGCTACGCTTGGGGATGCGCGGGAATGCGGGAAGCAGTCTGATTAACGAATATACGGTAGCCTAGCCTAGACGTTTTTCGGCCAAAACACCCGGGTTTCGAGGAATATATATATAATACATAACCGGGGTTGGAGGGTTAAAGAGCAAGACAAACTTGCTAGTAGACGGAAGAAGAAGAAGACGTTTATATCAGCAGATTCCTTTGACCATTAATCTGAATGTTTTGAAGTAGGTAATAGGCTACAATGACAATGGTAAACTTTTAAAGTGAATTCATGAACATATGATATGTGTGTGCTCCATTATGTGTCATTTGAGTGGCCTAATGCCTCAAAAAGGGGACTTTGGGACTTCTTGAAATTCGGACCATCGGGAGAATTCGGATTTGGCCTCAAATTGAAAAATTCGGACTATTGGGAGATTCGAATCATCGGTCGTCGGATTAACGGAAGTTTACTGTACTAACTTAATTAAATGCGAAAGTGAGTCTGTAACCCGGTGCCCACCACCGAGATGACGCCCCGTGGTCTCTACTCTAGACTTCTCGACATCCATTTCAGCCTGGTACCTGGTTGCATCCTGATTGGCTTGGATTCTAGCAACCTCTATGCGTTCTATACTAGCCTGTTGTATCTGAGTCTCCTGCAGCTTAATCCGTTCTATACTAGCCTGTTGTATCTGAGTCTCCTGCAGCTTAAACTTAGCTAGTTCTAGCTGAAATAACATCTCAGGAGACAGGCCTGGGGGGGGAGAGCACAAAATGGGGGATCCACACCGAGACGTGTTTACGGGTAAGCCAGCTTGCCCTTGAGAACCCTCCTGCTGCATCGTGCTAAGACTCGCTGGCTGAGGGCCCAGCTCAGGGGTAGAGTGGAATGGAGGCTTGGAGGGAACCCCCCAAGACCCCACTCCACCCACCGCCCCATCGCCATCACCCAACAAACATGCCACCAAATTCTTCTTGGGCCAACTGTCAGGACAGTCCCGCCCCAAAACCGTGGCTAAACAGCGAAGACCGTAACAATCAATAGCCTGCAGGCGCTGTTCGGTCAAAGGTGTCTGCAAAAATGCCCGGGCATCCCTCTCTCCACTTATAACACTCCCCTCCCTAAACATCTGTTGTACTTGCTGGTTACTAGGCTGTACCGTGTTATCCTCCCCCGTAAATGATGAGTCATTAGACATAGTGCTGGTTATACAATTGCTGTTCATAAAAAAAAAGAAGTGCTTATTACTAATTGCAGTCTCGACTCACAAAATGTTAAAGATGCTTGAATGACTCTACTCTAGACACCCCCAACGAAACAATCTGCAAGTCCACCAATACAATAATGACACAATAAAAATTCCTCCAATATGCAAGAAAATTCTAGCCAGCTCTACTAGGTAGCATAGAATAGTTCTCCAAAAAACATGTGATAGGATACTACTGAATCTTGTGCAAGGTCGCCATTTTGTTACGGCTGGATCGGCAATACATATTCGGGATTCTTGATCGTAGGACAGAAATGGCTTATGTGACAACGACACGCTCGATTCCAGTCCCAAATACTATATGCTCCAGACAACAAAAGCACCAACGCCCTACAGAGTTATCGTCTATGGTAACGAGGTACCTTAACTCGGCGAAAGTGTACAACAGGGGTAGGCTATGAGGCTAAACTCCCTCAGACATTTATAGGTTACGTTATGACTAAAGAAATGCAATACTCAAGAAACTACGTTAATATTAAGCCTCTAATAATGTAGAATAGAAGCAGGCTAAAGGTATGACAGTGAAATGCTAAATGACAAATGTACACGCCTACTTGAAAGCGCGTGCACTAGAATAACTGTCCCCTACTAACATGCACTAGCATGTAGCATACAAGATGTTCATGATCCAGTAGATACCTAATAATACACATGGAAGGAACATAAATAGTAGTCACTTATTATAAGAATGAATCTATACTTGGAATAACTAAAAGGTTGCAGGCAACAGTACTGCGCCGGTAGCCTACTACCGCATAGGCTACTTCGCTTCTCTCACTCTGTCTCCCCTCTGAGTCCGTATGCGCCCTACGCAACAGAACTCCGGACACAGCAGCAAAACGACAGTGCAGTTAATTGATACATGAAAATATTAATAGTGTTGTCTTGTGTGTGAGTAATGTGTATTGTAAAGTGTTACATACATAAACTTAAAGAGAGCTGCAATGCATAGTAAAATAAAGATATAACCCACTCATCATCCCCATGTGTTCTAGCTAGCAGGCCAAGTCACAGGAACAACGAGTCCCAGCACCGAAAGCGAGAACCCAGGAAAAGACTGTAGAGAACACAAGGACAGATAAATTACGTTACTCTACTATACCGGCACTACGAGCGAGCTGTAGTCTCTGGTACTGCACTCGCTCCTGGCTCGGTAGGCAAATCAAGGCTAAGTCCTCGCCCCTCTACAGACAACTCCTGGGCATGGTCGGGCTCTTACACATGGCACTAGTCTAGTCACAAATTGGATGATGAGCTGGGCATATAACTCGTGAACATGTAGAACGTTCACCAACTATCCTCATCAAGAAGATCGCTGTTCACATTAACCCCTTAAATCTAATACATGTAAATATATGCTTGTCCTAAGAGTAATACGAGAGGTGAGTGCTGAAACTCCTTTAGGACCTCAAGGGAAGGTTATGCATTTAAATAGAGAGAAGAATGAAATGAGAGTAATGTCGTCAGAGAGAAAGAGTGCAACCGTGAGAAATTGGGAGAGAGGGCAAGGGATGTTAGAATCTCAAAGGTTCTAGGCAACCTGATCATGGAACACACAGCGAGCCTCCAGGCAATGCGCAGCACGACAACATGGGCAGCCCAGGCAGCATAGGCAGGCGGCAATGGACTACCAACCCTGTCGCACCTAGCTATAAGCGCAGGGCTGCCAACCGGTCCATACGTCTGGCAACCACCCCCCCGGCAGCGTGGCGCATTGCTACCCTCTCGCTCTGAAGTCTAACTCACTCTCTCTCTCTGAATTCCTATTGTCTCATCTATCAACTTCTCTATTGATACTACATATTAAATGGAAGGTCTCGACATGGCTTAAAACAAAACCCACCACTGGTTAGCACATGACGAGACCTTTGCAGAGATACAAAGAACATAGTTATACGTTGTCACACTCAATATAAGCAGCCAGCACGGTACAGCGGTACACGGTACCGCACCGTGGCGGTACAGTGGAGTACCAAGGAGTACAATCAGGTTGCGTTGCTACGCACTGGGTGCGTCACAACATGAAGAAAGCTTTTGACAGAGTATCGCATAGCAGGCTGAAGTGGAAATTAAAAGAGTATGGAGGGATTCAGGGTAGTTTGTTAAATTGGATGGAGGACTATCTTTCAGAGAGACAGATGAGGACTACTATCAGAGATAAATTTTCTACGTGGAAAGATGTCACAAGTGGAGTTCCGCAGGGAGCGGTGCTGGCTCCCATAATGTTTCTAATATACATTAACGACATGCCAAAGGATATAAATGCATAAATGAATATGTTTGCAGATGATGCCAAGATCATGAAGCATATAGAAGATGAAAACAGTGGTAGGGAATTACAGAGGGATTTGGATAGGATAGATCAATGGAGCAAGAAGTGGAAAATGGAATTCAACACAAATAAATGTCATGTAGTGGAAATGGGAGTAAGTAAAAGAAGGCCTCATATGGAATATAATTTAGGAGAAAACACTATTACCCCATCAGAGAAAGAAAAGGACTTAGGGATAACTGTTAGGAGTGATCTTTCACCTGAGAATCATATTAATAAGATAGTGGGAGAAACATATGGACTGCTAAACAGAATAAAAATAGCCTTTAACTATATAAACGAGGAGATGCTGGAGAAAATAATAAAAACATTGGTGAGACCAAGACTGGAGTATGCGGCAGTGGTGTGGGCACCACATCTAAAAAAGCATATAAAGAAGCTGGAGAAGGTTCAGAGAGCTGCAACTAGGATGATACCAGAACTGAGAGAATTACCATATGAGGAGAGATTAAAGAAATTAGATTTACCATCTCTAATGGATAGGAGGGAGAGAGGCGATATGATTATGATGTACAAATGTGTGAGAGGACTCGAAAAGGTGGACAAGAAGGGTTATATTGTGAAAGATAATGGTAGAACTAGGGGGCATAGATATAAGCTAATGAAAGGAAGATGTAAAGGAGATGTGAGAAAGTATAGTTTCCCTTACAGAAGTATAAGTAAATGGAATCAGTTGGAAGAGGAAGTGGTGTGTGCCAAAAACATTCATATTTTTAAGGCAAAGTTAGATAATTGTAACTCAGGAAGCGGGACAATACGAGCCTAAAAAGCTCAACTCCTGTATACTACAAATAGGTAAATACAGCAACAAGTCTCCTTCAACCCTATCTCAACACATTACATGACTGATGCACTACAAACAGACACAATTTAGCCCCAGCCAAATCCTCTGCAACCCTCCTCACAAGCTGGACAGGAGATCACACATACACCCCGCAACTCACCATAAACAACACATCCCTAACACACACACACTCACCCAAAATCCTAGGAGTAACATATGATACTCAAATGACATTCAAACAGCACACCACAAACATGAAAAAAGAAACTGACACCCAGACTCAACACTCTCAGGTCACTTGCCAACACAAAATTTGGACACAGCAAAGAAACCACCACCACAGTTTACAAACAATACATAAGATCAGTGATGGAATAAGCAAGCCCGGCCTGGGCTTCTTACCTAGCTGAAACACATCATAAGACCTTACAGACTATTCAAAATAAAACCCTAAAAATCATCACAGGCTGCACAGCTACTACACCTACAGATCACCTTCAACAAGAAACAACAGTCCTCAAAGTCAAAGACCATCTGGACATGAGAGGCACTCAATTCCTGGCAGCAGCCTCCACGAACCAACACCACCCACTACACTTCATGGCAACACACCCACAGACACCAAGAAATATAAAAACAACACCCAGCACACGCTATCATACACAAATACTATCTTCTCTCCCTCCCTGCCCACCCCAAACCAGCTTCCAGAAGCACATTTCTTACAGTTTCTTACAGTAGATCCTCTGGAAAAAGGCAAACTATGCCTGTGTATCCAGCTCAGTACCAGTACTTGCACTGCTGCGGTCGTTCACGGTGTTGGCGGCGGCAGTAGCAGACGCAACATTTTTACTATTCTGTATTTTTGTTTTATAATCAAACTTCAAATCTTGTCTTCTCCATGCTTTATCAAGATTACTTTCAAACTCCCTTATTGATTCGGAATCTACTACATACAGGGGCAGTGCGTTCCACTCATTTACCACTCTATCACAAAATGAGTTCTTTGCCTTCTCAAGCCTATTTCTTTCTTTGTAAATTTTCTTAGAGTGTCCTCTCGTTCTTGTTCCCTCCCGCATCAAGAAGATACCTTCACACACATCCTCATCGTACTTTCCTGACACTATCTTAAAAGTCTCTATCATATCCCCTCTCTTTCTCCTATATGCCAGTGTCGGAAGCCCCAGTGTCCTCAACCTCTGCTCATAGCCCGCGTTCTTCAACATTGGTACCAGCTTGCTAGCTCTCCTCTGCACTTTCTCCACTACTTCTATATCCTTTACCATATATGGAGCCCACACCTGGTTCGCATATTCCAGGTGCGGCCTAACCAGCGCTGTATAGAGATTCCTGAAGATTTCTTCGTCAAGTGACACAAATGTCCTCCTTATCAGCCCTACAATTCTATTGGCTTTGTTTATCTTTACCGCTAAATGTTCTGAGAAATTTAACTTATTGTCTATCACTACTCCTATATCCTTTTCTGCATTCACTTTCTCCATCGCTTCATACATACTGTATCCTACCTTGTCTATCTTGCTGGTCCCAATCCGCATGTACTTGCATTTTTTTGGATGAAAAGGCATTAACCAATGCTCAGACCATCCCTTCATGCCCTCCACATCTCCTTGAAGCAAACCCATATCTTCCTTACTCCTCACTCTTCTATACAGCTTAGTGTCATCCGCATACAGGTATACCTCACTTCCATTAGTTATAACTTCAGGCAAGTCGTTGATAAATATAACGAACAGCAGTGGTCCCAACACAGATCCCTGAGGTACCCCACTTGTAATTTCCCTCCACCCCGAGCCTATTCCATTCACCAGTACCCTCTGTCTCCGATCTTTCAGGAAGGCTTCTATCCATTTCACACATTTCTCCCCTATATTATAGCTTCTAACTTTCTCTATTAACCTTTTATGTGGGACCTTATCGAAGGCCTTCATAAAATCGCAATATACCACGTCTATTACATCACCATCTTCTAGAATTTGCATCCAATCATCTACCACCTAAATTAGCTGTAGTACCGTCGACCTCCCCGGCAAGAATCCGAACTGTCTCCCACTGAAAAGTTGGTTTGACTTCATATGATCCATTATTCCTTCTCTAATTACCGTTTCCATTAGTTTACACACAACACTTGTCAAACTGACTGGTCTATAATTCCCTGGGTCATTTCTCTTTCCCTTCTTAAATATAGCTGTTATGTTCGCCTCTCTCCAGTCCATCGGGATTTGTCCTGTATTAAACGATACCTCAAATAACATTTTCAATGGCTCTACTAACATCTCCCCTTCTTCCTTTATGATTCTTGGGTGTATCTCATCCGGTCCCGGTGACTTACTTCTGTTAATTTTTTCTATAGCCCTTCTTATTCTAGCATGGGAAAACTCTATTAGTTCTAGTGCCGGTGCCTGTTTGATGGGAATAGTAGGCACTGCATCCTCCGACTCCACTGTTAGTACCCCCCATACATCCATACATACATCCATACTCATATCTCTCGCCGTTCCATCCACTCACTCATAGACAACACGCAGCTGCAGGCACGACCTCCCGAAATGTGAAGCCCCGAAAACGCCGTTCCTCCACATTTACGAAAGGGACACGGCATCTCCACTTTGAGTGCCCAATACAAGTAGGCTACAGATGGTCAACTGTCTGTCCTCGGAGATTTTAGTTGGTAGCGTGTCGGTCCCGGTCGGCTGGCCAGCTAACCATCCCTACTGGTAGGGGTGAATGCTACTTGGGGCCACCCAACTATAGGCCTCTAGCATCAGAATAAGTACTCTAGGACACTGAGCGATAAGCAAGATTATAGTCTTTTGACACTACTATGGATAGGGATACTCTCTAGGTTAGATAGAAAATTATTATTGCCTACAACATACATACTAAGAGCAATGACATTGATGTAAAGGACAGTACTGTAAAATATGGGTGGAAAAAAATAATTGCCCAGTAGGCTATTGGTATACCCATGAATTTGTAGCTTTAACCTAATTAACCTGGGTTACCGGCAGGTACCGTACCCATACTATAGCCTACATAATAAACTCAAATATCTTCCAGATGATTGTAGATAAAGATATGCGAAGATCAGGGCCGGGTTAAGCACTTAGGCTAGGCTATTCGGGAAACCCGGCATACTGGCTGGGGAGGTTGCAGGTACCGTTCACAGGAACTTGGGCTTTACTTGGTAAGCCGAGACCAGGCTAGACTGGGACCCCCACTGTAAGAAATGTAACAGTGAGATTCCCATTTCTCACAGGGTACAAGGATAGCAATAGTAACAATAACAATAGTAGGCTAAATATAATAATTACAACATAGGTAGTGCGGCTAATAAATTGATAACAATAATAATACCTATAATAATAATAATAATAATAATAATACCTATAATAATAATAATAATAATAATAATACAAATAATAGGCTACCATGCTATCTAGTAAAAGTGATAGGTTAGGTTATCCGATTGAAATAATATCAACTCGAACATTGTAGTGTATGACGGTTCCAAAAACAAGTACATGGGTAGATAATGAATCTTAAGACTAAATGCAAGAATAAGTGAACAGTTACAACCACATGGCAAATAATAATCCTGGATAGATAACTAATATAATGGCTAAAGGTATGAATAGCTGACCAGAGCTACAGCCACATTGAAAAATAATATTCCCGACTTCTTTCGGCGGCATCGCCTTGGGGGGTCACCTGTTACTCAGGCATAAACCTTAAAACTAACATGTCCATACCCTTATACCTAATACAATGCAACTAAGAGAATACCTGGTAAAAGTGGGGGCATCGGGAGAGAGACAGAACAGCCATGGCCAGGGCATAATCAAGAAACATCTCAGCCAGCACTTTCAAACCGGAGGGAAAGCATAATGGCTATATCCTATCGGTGCCCGACTCTTCTTCAAGACGCCGCACCGTATCAACAAATGACTATCTCAACAATAGGATCGCATCTTCTAAAGCAAATTACAAACATCTTTATTCAGGCGTATTCTGCCGACATATGACTTTCTATGGGGGGTGAATAATTTAGGGTATCATGCTGAAGGGAAACATGTACTGGAAAAAGGGCAAAACAGAAATACTGGGGAACTATGATAGGGAGTCTCAAAAAGGAATCTGATCGCTTGAGGGGTACCGGTAAGGAGGTTTATAGGAACTTATGACAGTACCGGTATTCTCTTGCTCAACTTAAATTTCAAAATATTTCAAATCATTTACCTGCTAATAAGCTCAGGTACTTTACTACTGGGCTCAGGAGTACTAATAATGATTAAATGATCAAATTTTTGGGACCGTCAACAAACTTAAACCACAATTGGCGGGAATTTTGAATAAGGCTAATACTTAACAATCCAGGCACTACAGAAATACATCCTTCTGAATCCTCCCTTCCTCGCGAGGCCTTGGCCATGGCCTTCCTTAGGGACTCTGGACTGTTCAGCCAGGCAGCTTAGGGAACAACAACAACAACAGTGGCCATCCAAGAGCACACGCCGGTTAAAAAAACTAGATTCATTCACCCTAGCTTTGCATCACATTACTGTATATCTCAAGGCATGACCGGTTCTTTCCAGACCAGTTACACAACCTGGCCAAAAGGGACTTGGGCCAGACGTTTAACCCTTCCGGCCCGGGCTGCCTTTCTAAATGACGGAGCTCGTATCCGGGCGATCTGGCCGAAAAATGACTTGTGTAAACAAAGACCTATCTCCCTTAATATAAGAGCTACAATAATGAAACAAACATGAAAATGTGCGCCTTACCTTGCTGCGTAGACTGGCGTTGAGTAGAGCTCTCTAGTTCAACTGGTTCCGGAGTTATGGCGATGTTAGTGGACGTAACTTTTTCCGCGTATTTACCTCGGCGCGTCCGAACACTCAACCGCGGCCCCGGCTGCGACGCCCTGTTGCACTCGTCGCCCTACCCGCAATTATGCCGGGAAGCGATTTGAGAGTTTTTATTATTTATTATGCCATTTATTGAAGTTATTATGCTATTTTCACTCAATAAAGTTATTTTTATGAAGGTTTTTTGTCTCTGTCACTTAAACTTAGTTTTATTGTTATTATTATAGTAGTTATTACTATTTATACTGGACTATGGTAATTGATAGTGTCATTTTCACTATTATGTATTGTTAGGTAAGCTAATAATATATATAGTGTCACTTTCACTTGTTCATATTGTTATGAAGGCACTTATTACTGTATTACTTATGTGTGTCTCTTTCACTTATACTTAGTTTTATTATTATTATAGTGTCACTTTCACTGGACTAGGATAATTGATAGTGTCGTTTTCACTTATTTATTGTTAGGGGTAAGCTATAATATATATTTTAGTGTCACTTTCACTTGTTCATATTGTTATGAAGGCACTTATTATTACTTATGTGTGTCTCTTTCACTTAAACTTAGTTTTATCATTACTATTAGCCTACATTTTAGAGTGTCACTTTCACTGTCATTGTCACGGGCACTTCAATATTGCACTAGAGTGTGAAAGTCGTTGAAGCACCGTCCAGCGCACAGTGCCACTTCACACTCGAGGCATTCCCATGCGGTTTTGCTCACTTTGTGGGGTCTGCGAGTTGTGTGGCTGCACACATGGCACCTCTTGACTCCTAACTGTACTACCTGGTGCTTTGAAAGGAAGGGGTGGAGCTGGTGCTTCCTGAAGAAGTCGGCACAGCCCGTGCGGTCCAGCTGGCCTGGTCCTTGTAGTGGTCTCCCAGGTTCCGCATATTTAGCCAGGAGCTCAAGTATCACCTGCTTGTGGAACTTCCGCATGGACTTGTATTTCTTGGCTCCGGGAGTCCACAGACGGTAGATGTTGTAGGCATTGAGGGCCGACATATCTACCGTATGCAGAATAAACTTCTTATACCACCTGCAAGATGTTCGCAGGCAGTCGATGAAGCCCATCTGCATGTCGGACTTGTCGTGACGAGGCGCATATTTAGGTTGTAGTCCAGGACAGCAGCTGGTTTCTGGACAGGGTTTTTCGTTCTTTGGTCCACCTTCCCTGTGGCGACCATCTCGGCCTTGTGGCATGTGGTGAGGAGGTTGACCTTGTGCTGGTCATGTCGGTGGATGGAGAGGATAGGGCTACTCTTCTTGTGGAAGATGTCCGTCTTCTTCGTCTTTGTTGGGTAGGTTGGCATGGCCTTCACTGTGCCGACAGTTCCGGTATTGCGGTCATGGAGGTACTGTACTTGGTTAGGATGGGCGACGTGTTGTACTTATCAGTGTAGAGAATTTGGTTCTTATGGAAGTGTTTCTCCATCATTCTCTGCACGACAGCGCCGCCAAATCCAATGTCGGGGTCAGTCTGAATTTTGCCACCACTGCCGCTGTAGACCACAAAGTCCAGCACATATCCCGTCTTGCAGTTGCAGAGGACGAAGAGCTTGATGCCAAAGCGGTGTCTCTTGGACGGGATGTACTGCCTGAAATGCAGCCTACCACGGAACAGGACCAGAGACTCATTGAGGCACATCTTCTGAAATGGAATCAGGTAGGTGGTAAACCGATGACGTATCATGTCATACAGCTTCCTGATTTTCCATAATGAGTCGGGAAAGTGGACTGCCATGTTGTTGGTCAGGTGGAGATAGGAGAGGATGTCAAATTACCTGTCCCTGGACATGTACTTGCCAAATGCTGGAGTTGTGATGAGGTCGGCAGTGATCCAATAGTCTGCCAGAGCGTGCTTCCTGATATTTGTCATCAGCATAGTCAGTGCCAAGAACACATACAGTTCTGCCACAGTGACAGCTCTCCATGCCACCATCTTGGCACTGGTCTTCCTGCCAAGAAAGTTGGCACAGATCTCATGATGATTGTTGGTCTCCTCGACGAGGTATTCCATGACTTCGTTGTCATAGAAGCCACAAAAAAGTTCACTGGGGGTAGCATTTGGGCCACAGGGATATGCTGGTGACATCCCGGAACCAATCTGCTGCTCGTCAAAGGGAGGACAATCTGGCTCAAAATCCGCCCCATCTGTCCACACAAACAAGTTGGATGAGCGCGCACGTGCAGGCGCAGCAGGCACACGCCCAGTCACACGCCCTTGCTCATGCGGACGCCCTGCACGCCCAGGCCCACGCCCACGCCCACGCCCAGGGGCAGTGGCGTCAGCAGGCTGAGCCGCACGCCCACGACCTCGCCCTCGAACTCGTCGTGTCGGGACTTCCTTCTCTTCCACATCCTCTTCGTCGTCCTCCTCCTCCTCAGGCAATGTCAGGTCATTTGGGGCAATGTTGGGGTCGTCAGCATCTTTTTCGGAGGACAATTCCGGTGAAGAAGTGACCGGGCGTCGGCGGCGTGTGGGGCGGGAGGCTGCGGGAGGTTGAACAATGGGAGCCTCAGTCTCGGGAGTTGGGCTCCTTTTGCAGCGAGCCGAGGGCTTCTCCGCTGCAAATAATGCTCTACGATGTGGGGCCTGTAGTGGCACACTGTGGGAGGACAATGCCGCCCCACTAGTACCACTTGTAGAGGCCCTTTGCACATCCTGAGGGCAAGATGAAGCCGTGGGCTGTGGGTGACCCGCGCGGCGTCCCGGGTCAAGGCGTCGGGACAAAGGAATGCAGGTGGTTGCTAGACCAGGGTCAGCGTCACTATCACTATCTTCGCCTTCCCTAGCTTTTTCTGCTGCCCTGCGTGCTTTCTTGGCTGCACTTTTCACTAAAGATTGTTTGTAAAAGTATTTACCCACTTTCAAGGGCGACGGGCAGGCATAGGGGAAGGTCCCGGGCTAGGGCTAGGACTAGGCCTAGGGTGGCCACGCAAAGATGGCGACGGGGTAGGCCTAGGCTCTGGCACACTCGGAAGTTCGACTGCACCTTCTGCAACACTTCCACATCAAGATCATCACTACTATCTCCTCCCTCAAACAAGTCAACATTGTCATCATCCCCAAACCCCACAAAATCATCGTCTTCACTCGCACTTTTAAACTGTTCTTTATCAATCAAGCTTTCGCCACTGCTTTCTTCAATGGCAAAAAGTTCTCTCTGTATTGCACTATCACTCAACAATACCTTTGCTTTCTTGCGTTGAGCCTTTTTCTTGCTTGCAACAGGCGTAGAAGTAGCGAGCGGGGTAGCAGTGGGGCGCGCGGGAGGCTGCACGGAATCGGACGCGTCGGACGACATTCTTTTGCTATAACTGGCTAAGGCGGGCACGTAGGAACTAATAACGTTATAGTAGTTGAGGCTTGGTGGCGCTGCGATCGCCCCTGCAAAGGAAATTTTCGCCGCGCGAATTTCAAAGCACGCTTTCAAGCATAGGGATTTTAAAAGGACACCCGGGCTCCGGCCCATCTGCCGCAGTGTCATTTTAAAATGACACCCGGGCCAGAAGTGTTAATAAAGAAAGGTATTTTTTGGAAATGGAAGAGACGGCCATTCCTTCGCCCGTGCTCAAACAACTTCTGAATACCAGTAAATGTGCAAACACTAATACAAGAGATGCTTCAGTTAGGAATTCTAGTGACTATTCCTCCCACATCAAAAGTTTTTCTGTCGCACTTATTTTTAGTCCCAAAACGAGACAGTCTAAAGTTCAGAGCAGTCATAGACTTATATTCTCAACAAGTTTATTGTAAACCACACTTTCAGGATGTTAACAATACAATAAGTACGCTTAACCCTACAGCCCAAAATCTGGTTAATAACACTGGATCTGAAGGACGCTTATTGGCACGTCCCCATAACCACCAGATACCAGAAATATCTAGCAATTCCCTACTTAAACACGGCAGTGGTGTTCCGCAGACTCCCATTCGGTCTCAACCTAGCACCCAGAATTTTTACAAAACTGGTCAAACAGGCACTGTTACCATTAAGACAGCAAGGCATCAACATCCTTTTCTATCTAGACGACTGGTTCATCACGGGGATATCACCACAACAATGCCGGGATCACACGTTACTAGTTATTCGCCATGTCACGAACTTGGGATTCAGGGTCAATCTCGAGAAATCGAACTTAGTACCAACACAGAGAGCATCCTGGGTAGGCGTCATTTGGGATACCCAGTCACTCACCATACAACAAACAACATCAAATGCCAGATGACTACAAGTAAAATTATTCAAAACATTACATGCAAAAACAATTACCAGATGACTGTGGGAGTCTTTAATAGGGTCAATAAATTGGGTTCAGCTACCTGTTCCGTTGGGCAGACTTCAACTGAAACGCTTGATCTGACTAGGCAACAAAACTTTCCCAGTCAATCAACCTCATACCCTAATTACAATCCCTCAGCAGATAATCAGACTTCTAAGCTTCTGGATAAAACCAGAGACACTTTCCTCGACAGCCCACTGGTCAGACCCTCCACCATCAGTGTGGGTCGACACGGATGCAGTGGGAGCCCTGGGTTGGGGTTACCAATCATCCGAAGGTCACCAGAACCAAGGTCATTTGGACCTCTCTCAATGTCTATCACATAAATGCAAAGGAGCTAGTTGTCCCTCTATTTTTCCTCAAAGATCATGCACACACACTTCAACACAGAGTAATAACCTCATGGACAACACATCAGCCGTGTCCTGCATCAACAGGCAGGGTTCAACGAAATCTTGTACGTTCCTGAGATTGTCATAGAAGATATTTTTCCTTGCCCTTCAATACCATATCACGATTCAAGCAGTTTACCTTCCAGGAAAGGCGAATCTGTGGGCGGACGCCTTATCTCGAGGGAAGAGCACCCTTGTAGAATGGGCGATCACTCAAACTGCATTCAACAACTTGATAAAGCCATTCAATCCCCAGATAGATCTTTTTGCTTCACACCAATCGACAAAACTCCCCCTTATTCTGACCCGCTGGCACAAGACCCAGGCGGGCGAACCAGATGCATTCTCAGAGGTTTGGAACAAGTGGTCATCGATATACCTCTTTCCCCCTCCGGACACAACACTAATGTGCAGAGTTTTGCAACAACTTCACTTATTTCAGGGTCAAGTGTGCCTTATAGCACCGGTCTGGCCAACACAAGTATGGTTGTTGTTGTTGTTCCCTAAGCTGACTGGCCGAACAGCCCCCAAGTCCCTAAGGAAGGCCATGGCCACGGTCGGGCTTTCCCACAGAGCTCTAAAGGAGTGTAGATTGTGTTGTTGGCATAAGTGGTTGTGTGAAATGCAGTCTTCCAAGATGTGTTTAATAGTATGGGGTGCTGTGTTACAACCTGGGCAGGAGTCGACGACGGAGTCATCCAGTCTCTTCTAATAGCTCAGAAGGGCTGGATGGTGTCTGCATCTCAGCCTGGCCAGGTGGACTCTGTCCTTGCAAGGAAGGGAGGATTCAGAAGGATGGCTTTCGGGAGGTCGTGCCTGGAGCTGCGTGTTGTTTATGAGTGAGTGGATGGAACGGCGAGAGATATGAGTATGGATGTGCTTCTGGAAGCTGGTTTGAGGTGGGCAGGGAGGGAGAGAAGATAGTATTTGTGTGTGATAGCGTGTGCTGGGTGTTGTTTTAACATTTCTTGGTGTCTGTGGATGTGTTGCCATGTAGTGTAGTGGGTGGTGTTGGTTCGTGGAGGATGCTGCCAGAAATTGAGTGCCTCTCATGTCCAGATGGTCTTTGACTTTGAGGACTTTGGTTTCTTGATGTAGGTGATCTGTAGGTGAAGTAGCTATGCAGCCTGTGATGATTTTTAGGGCTTTATTTTGAATAGTCTGTAAGGTCTTATGATGTGTTTCAGCTAGGTAAGAAGCCCAGGGCAGGCTTGCGTATTCCATCACTGATCTTGTGTATTGTTTGTAAACAGTGGTGGTGGTTTCTTTGTTGTGTCCAAATTTTGTGTGGGCAAGTGACCTGAGGGCGTTAAGTCTGGGTGTCAGTTTTTTTTTAATGTTTGTGGTGTTCTGTTTGAATGTCATTTGAGTATCATATGTTACTCCTAGGATTTTGGGTGAGTGTGTGTGTGTTAGAGGTATGTTGTTTATGGTGAGTTGCGGGGTGTATGTGTGATCTCCTGTCCAGCTTGTAAGGAGGGTTGCAGTGGATTTGGCTGGGGCTAAATTAAGTCTGTTTGTAGTGCACCAGTCATGTATGGTTCAATCAACTGTCTCTCTGGTGTCCGAATCCAATACCACTTCAAATGTCATGTTTCCACTTAGAGCAGATTGGCAACCTGCAGACTTGTCTAAATTTTACATTATGGATATTTTCAAAGCCAAATGGCTAAGCTCTTATGATCAAGCAGTTCACAAGAAGTTAACCAAACAATATACACCTTCCACTATTAGACAGTATGAATCACATTGGAAACAATTTACTATGTGGATTGTAGAGTCCAACCAACACAGTGCGTCAGTAAGTTTAATTCTAAAGTACTTGAATTACCTTTTTGAAGACAAACAACTGTCGGTTAACACACTACGCAATCATCTCTCAGCTATTAACACCTTACGAGCGGCCTAGGCGGTAATTTATATGTACCGCCCAGCGGGGTGTTTTTACCCTAAATAGGGTTGTTTACGTGATCATTTTCATGCCTAAATAAGACCCAGAGCGTAAAACAAGTATCTATCCCTGAAAGGGCATAAACAGAGCTTTCCAATGACACTCCAACCATCCTTGTACGACCGCTGGTTCTCTTGCAATGATCGCGCAACACGAGTGCAAAAACCATGTAATTAGGTAGTTTCCCTACATAATTCCCTGTGTAGCGAGTGCGTGAGGGTGGAGGAGGGTGGGATTCATGTCAGTAGGTCCGCCGCGGTGGTCTGGAGCAGTCATACGCTTACTACGCTCCTCCCACCACTCATCTCTCTCTCTCAGCAACATTACGTGGTGAAAATGGCACACGACATAAGTTGTGAACCGCCACTTAGTCCATATTTATTTCACACGACATAAGTTGCGCGCCGCCAAAGAACGGTTAAAGAACCGTTCTTTGATCTTGCTGGTCTCAAACTTCCCACTAAAGACGAAGGAGGTTTTCTTAAAGCATGTTTTAAGTTACGAGCTTCATCTAGACAGATTCTCCCACAGTGGTCTCTGGACAAGGTGTTAAACCTATTAATAAGTAAACCTTACACAGTCGACCCATCATATGACAAATTATTATCTAAGTGTGTTTTCTAAATTTCTTTAGCTACGGCTCATAGAGTATCTGAGCTTGCTGCCATGGCTAGATCTGATAACTGCTTACAATTTAAAGAGGATCTGAGCGCGGTCACCCTGGCGCCAGCTCCTGATTTCATAGGCAGAATGAAAGAGAAGATCATGTGTTCTCTCCCTTTGATATTATGGCCCTAAAACAAAATAATAAACACCATGCTCTATGCCCACTGCCCAGTGATGGCATTGTATAATTATGTACAAAAAACTTCACCTTTACACCCGTCTCATTTGTGGATCTCTTCACATGATAAATCAAGATTGTCAAAACGACAACTCGCATCGATTCTAGTTGACGTTATCAAAGTAGTCGAGCCGACAGCAGTAGCTAGGGCTCATGATGTGAGGCAGTGGGCTACGACAGTCAGATTTCTTAACAATTACTCAGTACAAGATATTAAACAAACAGAGGTCTGGTCCTCTCACCACACATTTTTATCCAAGTATCTGTCAGTGCATTTGAAGAGACCCACTGTGCCATGCGTAGCCATGAGACTCCACCGTAAACCAGGTTAATTTCTGTTTTAATAGCAATAACGCAATATGTTTATGTTACATCTGTGAGTAAGGTTCACCATGATCCTTTCTTATACAAATTGGTGTTGATGAATTGGGGGGGGTGGGGGGTGGGGAGTGTTTCCGAGCTAGAGAACCTCACTCGGGTAATGATTAATATTAATATTATAGTTAAGTAAGGTTTATGATAATGAGGTAATTAATTACCAAGAAGGATATTAACCCCTTATTGGCGGCGCTCGACTTAAGTCGTGCACCAATTTGCAGCAAGTTAGGAGCATTATTAAGGCTTTTAACACCTAAAGAGCAGCCTAGGCGGTATAAAATATGTAGCCACCAGCGGGGTGTTTTTAGCCAAAATAGGGCTGTTTACGTGATCATTTTCATGCCTAAATAAGACCCAGAGCGTAAAACAAGTATCTATCCCTGAAAGGGCATAAACAGAGCTTTCCAATGACACCATAACGATCCTTTTATGACGGCTAGTTTTCTTGCAACAACCGTGCAACACGAGTGCAAAAAGCATGTAATTCGGTACTTTCCCCATACAATTCAGTATATAGCGAGTGAGAGAGGGAGGGAGGAGGTGGGATTCGTGTCAGTAGGTTCGCCGCGGTGGTCTGGAGCAGTCATACGCTCGCTACTCTCCTGCCACCACTTGTCTTTCTCTCTCAGCAACATTAAGTGCTGAAATTGCCACACGACCTATGTCGCGCACTGCCAGATAGTCCAGATTTATTATACTCGACTTATGTTGCGCGCCGACATTTAGGGGTTAAAGGGTTAAAATCGAGTGCAAATGGCCGGGAGCTCAGCGGGCCAGACAGCCGACTCCCAGGGCTTACCACCGCCCATTAACTCATGTTCCCTGTGTTCTCGAGAGGCCGGCAGTGTAGCCAGTAGTGAGCATAGCTGGGAAAAATATACCGAAATACGCTAAACTCCCATGTTCGTGGCATCACTGCAAGAGAACCACGAGTGCTACGTAGCTCGTTCTGGTCTCATTTTGAAGCTTTTAGTGCCTAGTTTTTTGCTAAATATTTTTTTTTTTTTTTTTCATGCAGATACTTGATTTATCATGCAGGAGGGCCTGAATATGCCCAAATGAGCCCAAAACACCCCGCTAGACAAGGGTTAATTTATTAGTGGCCCCTCCATCATTGACGAACATGCCTATTACATAAGGCATCCTCTTCAAACACTAATCCGCCGTAGTTTGAATCTACCGCGCAGAGCATTTAAAAACTGAGGAGCCTTCATCATGAGCGCACGCGACCTCACTCATGGCTTCAGTCATTATGAATTGGGTTCTCACTACGAAAAAACTTCGTAAAAAATAAAAACAAAAAGAAAATAAGAATAACTATCTAATAAGCTTTCCATCATATCGTGGATGTACTGTACTTGTGTGGATCTCTGACCAGACGCTGATTCAGGCGTCATTCCTCCTTCTCTGCTCTGCGCTCAGCCTGCCCGGACGTGTCTCCCCACGCTCCGCTGGTTCCGCATTTGTTGCGTCCCTAGTGAGTTTTTTCTCATTTGTTTACTCCGGGATGTATCGAGTAAGGTTAGGATATGCGTAGCAGGAGTGTCCTGGGCTGGTTGCCCGCAGTGCAGTGTATTTGGAGTCGTGTGTTTGGGGCGTCTATTTCGGACGTACCCTCGTGGTCCTGTTGTGGACATGTGAACTTTTTCACAGTTAGTTAGCTTGTGGTGCAGGCGGCTTTCATTACGCGTTAATTAGTGCTGCCTTTTATCTTTCTGATGAGGCAAGCTTTGCTTCTGACGTTCCCTGCGTTATTTTCTTCACTTAGTGAAGTTTTTTCTGGGTTCCGAGTCAGTCTTCCCTTTGTCGGAAGTTTTTCTACAGTGGTGTGTTGGCGATGGTTCCTGTTGTGATATTCCCAGTGTTTTGTGTATATTTCAACTTTTCCTATTCCGTCTACTTAGGCCTAGCCAGCCGCTCGTAGTTTTGCCACATGTACAAGTGTTATTGTTTATTATGTATAAATATACCCTACTGTGCCATGTGTATCCGGGTTTTAGTTGTGTATTGGCTAATTCCTCGGACTATGTTTGTTTCCTGGTTTAGTTGTGTATTGGCTAATTCCACGGATTATTATGTAATCTTAGGGTAGTCGTGCGTGGCTTCCTTCGTGTACAGTGTACGTTCAGATGGTGTCTGATCGGGGTGGGTGTCCTTCCGGCGGGTTTTTTCTCGGTTTCACCATGATAAAACCCGGCCGAGAGCCGTGTTAGGCCACACGTGGTTTTTAACACAGGTTTGTGTCCCCGGCGATGAGGTGTCTGTGGCTCTCCAGGACTGCGTCTCTGTTGGTACCTGGTTTCAGGCCCATTTTGATTCCCGGCGGACTGGCTGTTCCCATCTATAAAACTTTGTTCTTGCGAACATACGTTATGTAGTTTTTCTACCAGGTTTTACAAAAAACCACATGAAAAACCTAGCTGTTGTTAAGGGCTTTCCTACCCGGCGATCTTTTACAAAGATGTGGGGACAGGAACTTATGGGGTTAACGTTTGACATCTCACCCGGCGGGTGTACCTTGGAAGGGTGGGATAATCTATTAAGTCATTCAGTGAATTAACCATTCCATTTTTAAGCAATACTGTTTGTATCGCCGCCTTTATTTTTACGGCAATTGAAGGTTCAATTGGAGTTAAAATCGTGTTTTCACACCCGGCGGGTGCTCCTAGTTGGAGGAAATAAGGAATTTTCAAATTCATTTTCGATTTAACTACTTAATTCAGTGATACATTTAGGTATCGCCGCCTTCAATTTTACGGCGATCTTTTTGTGACAATTCGTTAGAAATCAGATCTCGTGTCAGCCTGCCCTGTGTTATTATACAAAAAATATTTCAAGGGCCGGCGTCTTTATGGGGGGTTGTTTTTGTTCCATTATTGAATCTTGAGACAGTCACCACCAGAAAGACTATAATCGCCATGCTGGACCGATATTATGTCAGAGGGTATTCTTCACTTTCTTCAAAAGATTTGTTTAGATATTCTGAAACCCCGCCGCGTAGCGAGCTGTGTTCGTTGTGTCATCACATCTCGTTATCCGGTGGGCTATTAACACTTGTGTGCGAACATGTTGGATTAACCTTATGAGCATTAATTCCTGGAAATTTTCTTTTTTTCCAGAGCTGGGCTCCGGCGGACCAATACAGACCCGGCGGTAGTTTCCACACCAGTCTCTGTCATGGCTACCGTGGCCCCAGTCTTTGCTTTATGCACTACCCCTGCTTGTGCTGGTATCCCTATTTTTGCGCATACCCTTTGCATAAGGTGTGTTAAATGTCTAGACCGTTCAAGGGGTCTCTGGGTTATGCGTAATTGTTCTTTTTGCTCCCAATTAGCTATAAAAGTCCTTTGCGATAATGATAAGACCGCAGCAGTAGCGTTACGAGAAGTAAGGCAACAGATGTCAGCCTACACTACGATTGTTGCTCATAAATCACTTCAATGTGATAACGTCCCTCTTTGGGATAAGTTATTATTTGAACACCCTCCCCCTAAACGTTCCTCTAGAGTCACGAGTCATACACCGGCGGAGACTGGTCAGGGTTCTGTATCTTCTGCGGCTACACCCAAACGTCCACGAGAGCCTACACCTCCGGCATCCGCCTCATCATCTCGGGCGAGATCTCGGTCCAGGTCACCTCTCAGACAACAGTCATCTAGTCTTGCCTCTTCACCGGCGAGTAAGAAGAGTAGGACGGAAAGTTCCACCAGTGGTCACGGCGATGATTCCTCGAAATCTAAGAATAGTTCACGATCACATCGTAGCCATAAATCCTCCAAAAAGGATTCACATAAAAGAAAGTCCTCCCTACATTCACAAGTTCCTAGTACCTCTCTTCATACCTCTACCCCAGACAGAGTTTGTGTTAGGTCTCAGGGGTCCAGTGAGGTGCCTGTCCTTAAAGAGGATTTACCCATAAATATTTTGACCCTGGAATTAGAAAATTCGGGGGGGGTTCAATTCGTGATAATATGTCTGACTCTCAAGAGAGTGTAGGCCAAGGCCTCGGGGTTTGGCGTTTTGCTCAGCCAGGGTCCGACCACCCACGTTCGACTCAAACGAGTCACACAGTAGCTGATGTCCACAGGGACGCGGCGATCCCATCCTCTATTCCTGACTTGTCTTGGCAGCAAGGTACCCCGGCTTCGGAGGGATCTTCTCAGGAAGAGAAAGACGAAGTTTCAATAATTTCGGAAATGGAAGGGCAAGAGTCAGGCTCAGGCTTAGACGCCGCGCAGGATATTAATGATTCACCTGTAAGTTCATCTTCAAATCAATTTGTTACTGCGCAAGAAATTAATGGGCTGCTTACTCAGGCTTTATCTAGATTTTTTGGCCAACAACAGGAGGCCCCCACGATCGACTTGGGGGCTCCCACGACAAGTTCTACGGTACGGCCTCTGATGACTTCGATTGTCTTATCTAAGATCCCTAACCCTCCCACTATGTCAACATCAGTAGCTACCAAGCCTTCTACGGCGGCATTAACAACTTCCAATGTCAGGGTCATCACGGATGTTAATCCACCCCCTCTAGACAAAGCACCTGTTAGAAAGGTAGCCATGCCCTTGCTTTATGGACCAGACGAGTCTTGGGTCCTTTTGACCCCCACTAAACCAGAGTTGGCCCAGCCTACCTTGTCAGGGGAGCTCCCAGTACCGAGTGAGTGGGTCATCCAAGGCAACAAATCAAAGAAATTAAGGGCCTTGGATAATTTGGGAAATGTACTAGATGTAAACATTAAGGCTATACCTAGTTATTATCACCAGGACTATTTTGTGTATGCTACTAAGCCAGCTTTACCCCCTGCCTCAGCTTCAAAGCTATTTTCAGACTGGTCTAAGCTGGATGGGTTTAACGATATTAAGACTTTGTCAGCTCTCACTCCTGAACTTGATTTACAGACCGTCACAGACGAAGCAGCTAATCCTGTTTTGAAGGTGGGGCAGTTGGGTCCAGGACCTTGGGTAGATTGGGAAATAGAGGCTCAAAACTTTGCAACAACATTTACTTCGAAATCTTCCCACCAGATCCCTCAAGATACTCATTCGTGGTTCTCCATGCCTGTAGGGTCTGCAGGCGGAGTCCCGTCAGCTTTGTTTTCTTTCCTAGCTGCCCCTAAAATTAATCTTTGTGAGCTGAGAGACCCTTTCACTACCCCTACCCCTACTCACCTAGACAGAGAATTTAGGCTCAGGGGGAAAGCTTTTCGCCTGTTCTCCCAATACATAGTGTCTCAACAGGTGGCTAAGTCTTTACTACGGTCTACTCAGGCAATCGCAGATGCGGATGCCAGAAGATCGGTTGAATTGTCCCGGCGACTGCTCCTCCAGTCGTCAATCCAATCCTTGGGTGACATACGCACCGCCTTGCTTGAGGCGG